>CM057138.1:8601919-8847234 GCA_029964075.1 Patiria pectinifera | reverse complement strand
ACGGCCGTCAAGACCCAGATCTGCGATGCTCCAAAATCTGCATTAATTTGTAGATATGATATTGGTCTATCTCTGTACCTTATTTGGTGCTGTTATCATAAAATGCACAATAGGTTTGCTATGCCACCTACTATACAGCCGATTTGAGTGATTTAGGGGTAGGGTAAGCAAAAATGGCCATGACCAGCCCAATTTTTAAGATAGAAAGCTTATCTACCACTTAAATTAAAGCTTGTAGTTTTAGGCAGTTTTTTAATTTAAAGAAAGTGTGTATCGTCAGAATAAGTATAAGTTTCAAACTCATTTCTGTCCCCAAACATGGCAAAGTTACAGGATTTGGGGGTGACCTCGAAGCAATATACCCCCCAGGAACACAAATGCGGATAAACTTGGAACGAACGATATTTGTTCTTGTTTACCCATAAGTTGTAATAAGCAAAACAAATAAGCCCCCAGAATAACAATTTGTTTTGAGCTGGGAGGCAAACATAACGGCTGTGCAACTTAAGAGCAGCATTTTCGGATGTCCAAGAACAATAACAATTTGTTTGGAGCTGGAAGGAAAAATACCAGCTGTGCAAATTAAGAGCAGCACTTTCGGATGTCCCAAGATATCCTTCAACAGAAAATATTATTAAGATTAACCATTACAATTTTGCGATTAAATAGCCTTATCCTAAGGGCTATTTATAATTGAACATTTCAATCACACTGAGCATATTTTCTGAGAAACACAATGTTGAAAAAGCTATTTTTGGGAGCAAGAATTTCACTACACTGTAATACAGTCCAAGTACATATTCAGATTAACATTGTTTAACAACGGCGACGCATAGGCCTTCGCAACCACATGGCTGGTTACATCTATTCATTTGCTAAATGGTGGGAATGAATATTTATATTCGCGGCGGCCGTATTCTAAGCCAGCCAATCAACAATTGTTGATTCTAAGGCAACCAATCAGCGTATGGGGTTGCCGCCAAATTGCTTTGGTTAACACGTAGTCAGGAGTGTGTGTAATTTGTACACCGTTGTGTGATTTCTGTGCATTCTTTGTAAAGCCCCTGTCACACTTTTGCATATCCAAATTCCTTATGAGTTCCTTATCAACAATTTTCAATACGCAGCCGTACGATCAAAAACGTCGAATTTTTTTGATAACTTTGACACATGTGCGACGCACAACTAGCGAACAAGTAACGAATTCAGTGCATCCACTGCGCATGAGATGCGTATGAGTTGCGTATGCAGTTCGCAAGTTCGCCATCTGTGCGTTTCTCATAAGTTACGAATAAGTACAATGCGCTGCCCGCTCGCAGGATGAGCGGTACTAATTTGTGCAATACGTCGCTATGTATACTTCCAATATAGGAGGTCAGCGTATTGCCACGTATGAACAGCTAATCCCTCACAAACACATCGCGTACTCTACCGCGCTCGACCGATGCGGGACGATGCGCTGCGTATTTATAACTTATGACCTGCGTAACAGCGTACGCAGCGTAGTTTTGTGCATGCCAAAAACTATCCAGTGTACTGGGCCGTACCATGCGTATGCCTGCGTACATAAAACTTACATAAAACGATAGAGATGCATATGAGGTGCGTATTGTGCGTACGACTGCGTATGAAAAAAAAGTCAATGCGCAACTCATAAGGAATTAGGATACGCAAAAGTGTGACAGGGCCCTAACGGCTTCAAAAGACTTCCATCCTTCTCCCCTACTTTGCTCTCCGTGTAATGGGTTTCAACTGCTTCGGTGCATAGAGAGGAGACATTTTTCTTTTTGGGACATGGGATTAGCTATTAACTTCAATAGGTTAGGACATTTCGCATACATTTTCCTCTAACGTGCTAGATGTCATGGTGTATAGCGCCGTGATCACAGCCTATTCCCTACCATACTTGAAAGTTGAGCCTTATTGCAAACATGTATAATGCGTAACAAATAGCCCTTGACTATCCACACGATGATCCAACTACGGAACATTGATTGTTTTTGCTTTTACTATTCTACGAAAGTTTTCCTGAATTGCTAATTTGCTGACCTATCGTCTATGGTTTTACTGAAGTGATTCCAATTAAGTAGATAAAATATACAGAGTGGTAATTCAAGTTGATTTTTGTGTGTGTTGATAGTGGTAATTAGTATCATGTAGTGGTCATTGTTATCATCATTGAGTCTTTGTTGAGTTATTATAGTGGTCAGCCCAGCGGTACCGCGAGTACCGGTCACGAGTACCGCCTCATGCCTCCAGTTTACTCTACTTTTTGGTATTCCTGTTAATTTCCTTGAATTAAACTTGAAGATGTGGCACACATACAGTCGTGTCCACACATATATACTCATGAAGACCCATTATTGTTCCCTTCTTTTGTTCGCTTTGTTTGTACATTTTTCTCTTTTTCTCGACAGCTCCCATAACGCTTGTACACGAAATTCTTCCAAAGTCTCGGCTCAGGTCCTGGGGACATTGTCATCACTAATCCCCTATTGTCCTAAATCCTCAGGTGTATATGTTAACCTTACCCTCCCATACAAACATGCACCCTAGCACGTTTGTTTATGGTGTAAATCGAGGACTTTCTCCTGTTCCTCTTCCCTTTTCCTTTGTTTGTACTCGCAACAGCTGTAATTGGTTTTGAACACGTTTTCCAACCGAGGAGTCCTCGATTCGGTTTCTGTCCTCGATTCATCGATGATGTTGCACGTGTGTGTCCTCGATTTACACCATAAACAAACGCACCTAGACCCACACGTGTGTATTTACCTTCACCTGTAGACCCCCTATTGCCCACCTCCCACATGTTTTGTACACGATCGTTAATTGTGGACCTTCGGGAATTTGTGACCCTGTTGTCCTGTAACCCTTATTTTGTTTTCCTTTGTTCCTAGTGAAACCTCAAACACCAGCGTTTCCCTCATGGGGTAGATTGATTTCTAAAGATTTCCCCTCGGTATTGGAAGTTGACAAACTAGTTCCCTTGGCTTCGCCTCGGGAACAAGCTTGTCAACTTCCAATACCTCGGGGAGCGAATATCGACTGTCCAACCTCAAACCATGTTATATTTGTATATTACTATACCTCATAAATATTCATCAGGCAACCGCGGCATTTTATTGGTCCATTTCAACAACTTAACGTGTGCAAGATTTTACTATTTCCCCGCGTCTTCGTACGCCCACGTGACGCATAAAAACAGGGAGGTACTATCACACACTTGGGTCGCAGCCTTAGATTTGTTCCAGTACTGCGTTATCTCTTTACCAACAACGCATACGCTTTACGTGCGTACCGTGGAGATCACCAGTGAGGACAGTTGCATGTGCCAGTCTATTACAGCATACATCCAAATGGTGACTGGTGGTGCTTGCTTTGCGATTTTAACCGAGGAGGAACTGGGTGAAATTTTACACAATTATAATAAATGCAGTGTTTTGTGTAAATGTTAAATTTATTAAATTACACAACATAAACTCTCTATTCTGTTTGTCTTCTTAAATTAAAATAATGTTTCACTTTATTCAAATACTGCATGATCAAAAACATGGTGGAATGGACCAATGAAATGCCGCAGCTGCCTGATGATGAATATTTATGAGGTAAAGTAAAACAAGTTCAACATGTTTTTGCGAGGAAATAGTAAAACAAATGATCCCTTGGTAATGGATGATTGGGTGTTGGATGATCATCCAACACCTCGGGGTCATTAGTTTACACTATTTCCATACAGACCATGTTGTATTTGTATATTGTTGCATTGTGTTTTCAACCCCATAATGAACCCTGTACATGTTCACCCCAGTGTGTATAAAACACCTTCAATCGTGGACCCCATTATCCCTCTTTTGTTTTTACGTTTTAGGAAGGCCTCGCATATGTTTTGTACATGATCGTCCATTGTGGACCTTCGGAAATTGTGGGCCCCAATTTGTCTGCTGTTGCTCAACTTCCCCTATTGAATGCATAAACAAACGCACACATACAAACTTTGGTCTCTGTCTACTCCTATTTAAAATATTTAAATCATATGATTTTGGAAAGTTGGTAAATTTGTACAGAATAAATATTAACATGTAATGACTATGGGGAAGTTGTGGATGTAACTAGAAGCAACGTCCTGTTACATCCAAACCTTGTTTTTTCATAATTAATACTTCAAAATGCTTCAAATTCACACCAAACTTGAGTTCATCATCAAATAGCTTCATTAAAAAATATCCATTCTTATATACTTTTAAAGACTGCTAAAATTGTTATTTCCAACCACAGCAAAGAACAATGGTTGTGGATGAAACATGTGGGACACCACTACATCACAATGCGGTATTCTTCGCCTCGATATGATGGAACTAAATGTTGTTTGTGTTTAGAAATGTTGTCCCCAAATCTCTGTTTCAAGGGCAATTGCAGATTTCAGGTCATGATTTTCATTCTTATTTTAGGCATAACCATGTCAACCGGTTGTGGATGTAACACGGACACCATGTGCCAACAGGCATAACATTTTCTTCATATTTGGCTAAAACATTTATTTGCATAGACTACGATCACATTGTTTTATAAATACCAGTTCAATCATGAAATATTCAATCCGACCTAAATTGTTGCTAAAAGAAAACTTTGCACAAGCCAGTTGTGGATGTAACATAATATGAAACAAGGGAATCCATATGTAACATCAACAACCCAAATTAATTTGTGCAAGCCATTTTGGCAAAACAGTTTAACATCTGATATTTACATGGTACATATTCTCGCTATAATTTGTGTACAACTTCAACTCCAGTCCACTTGTTTTCTTTTCAAAATGAGTTATTTTTGAACTGAAAGTTTCTTTGTCACACTTTTTCCTCATGTTTTATGCCGGACACGATAACATTTACAGAATTCGGGTATGAAAGTTATTTTTGAATATCATCGAGTGTGGTATCATTTAAAAGATTATCTTACAGCCTTATTGTCAAATGATATTTGTTCTAAATATGTATATATATATAATAATATTTCGTCTTAGAGCAAATACTTTTTCAAAGGCAATGACAGTGGAACTAGAAACAAACATTTAGGAGACAAACAAGCAAGCAGGGCTGGGGGTATCTGGGGGTGGCAGACCAGTGCAGGTGAGATGAAAGGGGATATTAAGGGAATAAAGGATGGTAGAGAAAGGGGTTTTGAAGGAAAGAATGATGCAGGGGGATAAGGGAGAGCAGTGCATGAATGTGGTATTGTTGTGAAAGGGGATGATAAAAGGACGGGATGGGGTGGGGCAGGGGGAGACAGGTGGAAATGGAAAGGGTAAAAAAAGAGCAGGGCAATTTATATGGTGTGAGTATGAAAGGGGATGGGGTATAGTGGGGGCAGGTTTTACTTTTATTGAAGTTGGATTAAAATTCACGGTTGAAAGTTAAACTGCTTGCTTTTGCTGTACTTATCAGGATATAGGAAGGTTTTTTTTCCCACGGGTTACTTCTGGAAACGAGGTTGAAATTAAAATAAATCCTGAGGCTGGTTGTGACTTCATTGAGACTAAATGACTGATTTAGTGATTGACTTGTGGTGAACTGGTGAGGATCTGGCTACAACTACTATTAATTTTAAATCAATATTAGGCTTTGGCCTTCACCGATGTATAAACTCTGTATATTCGGTATGTGATCTCGAGTGAGACTCGAACCCACGACCTCATGCTTTCTAGTACCGACGTCTTACCAGTCGACCACCGAGCTAACGGGATCGGTTGGAATTTTTAATGTTTATACGTCGGTGAAGGGCAAAACCTGATATTGATTTACGTCACCCCGACGCAAACATTCCATCTCTTAAACACAATTAATTTGTGAATCGGTGCAACGTCCACGAAAAGATGACATTTTGAATGTCTTGTCTTCAACCTCGTCGCCAAGGTACAAAGCCGTACAAAGAACACAAAGCTCTCTTGTTGATGGATGAGGGACGAGGTTGCCTGTACTCCTACTGGTAAATGATTATCGCGTTTGCCAAAAACACAGTTTTCTAACACCTGTTGCATTAAAAAAAATAGTGAAAAAGTTAGCACAAACCAACCTGTTGTAGTTGCATCACCACCTGCTGCTGTTGTACCTGCTGCTGTTGTAGTTGCATCACCACCTGCTGCTGCTGTCGTTGCCTCACCACCTGCTGCTGCTGTGGTGGCGTCACCACCTGCTGCTGCTGTTGTTGCATCACCACCTGCTGCTGCTGTTGTTGCACCATCACCTGCTGCTGTGGTGACCTCACCACCTGCTGCTGCTGTTGTTGCTCCACCTGCTGCTGTTGTTGTGGTAGCATCACCACCTGCTGCTGTAGTAGCATCACCACCTGCTGCTAATGTCGTTGCACCATCACCTGCTGCTGTGGTGGCGTCACCACCTGCTGCTGCTGTTGTTGCATCACCACCTGCTGCTGCTGTTGTTGCATCACCACCTGCTGCTGCCGTGGTGGCGTCAACACCTGCTGCTGCTGTTGTTGCATCACCACCTGCTGCTCCTGTCGTTGCATCACCACCTGCTGCTGCTGTTGTTGCATCACCACCTGCTGCTGCTGTTGTTGCATCACCACCTGCTGCTGCTGTTGTTGCATCACCACCTGCTGCTGCTGTTGTTGCATCACCACCTGCTGCTGCTGTTGTTGCATCACCACCTGCTGCTGCTGTCGTTGCATTATCACCTGCTGCTGCCGTTGTGGTGTCATCACCTGCTGCTGCTGTAGTTGCATCACCACCTGCTGCTGCTGTTGTTGCATCACCACCTGCTGCTGCTGTTGTTACATCACCACCTGCTGTTGCTGTTGTTGCATCACCACCTGCTGCTGCTGTCGTTGCACCATCACCTGCTGCTGTGGTGGTCTCACCACCTGATGCTGTTGTGGCATCACCACCTGCTGCTGGTGCTGTTGCCTCACTACCTGCTGCTGTTGTGGTGGCATCACCACCTGCTTCTGTTGATGGCACTGTTGTCGAATTTGGTGCATGGGTAGGTTGAGTACTTTCTGTAAGAAATGGTGTGAGATATCCATGAAACAGGAACTATTTAACAACTAAAATTCACTCAAACGAGTCACGAAGGTCGAGTCCGATACGAGTGATTGACCTGTTCAGTATATGTGGTGTACTCGTGGTGTACTGGTAGTTTACTTGTGAGGACTGGCTACCACTACCATGACATTTGATAAAAAAACATATTTTTCAATCCATCTTTCCCGGCCAATCAGTAAGAAGTCCACGACGAGATGACATTTTAAGTAAACGAGGTTGCCTTTACTGTAATCGGTAAAAAGAAATATCGCATTTACCTAAAGAACAATTTTCTAAAACCTGATGCATTAACAACTAGCAGTTGCAGGTGGTGACACATTCAAACAATTTCGGTATTACTGGAATGGCACTGAAATGGTTTACATCGTATCTCGAGAACGAGTCCAGTCTGTAAAAGTTGACAGGTCCTTCACATCCAACACAACACTACGCTTTGGTGTCCCTCAGGGATCAGTGCTTGGTCCCTTGTGGTTTTCCCTTTACTCCTTACATGTGGCCAACATTGCGAGAAAACACGGTGTGTCGGTTCAGCTTTATGCTGATGACACCCAGCTCTACTTGCCTTTTGTCTCAGCGAATGCAAATATTGCGGTTGCGGCAAGGACCACATTATGAAAAAAAGTAGAAGAACGGGTAAAGCAATACGCCTAATCACGAAGACCATACCAGACGGGAACCAACGTCTTCAGTTTTGTACGTACAGAAGATTGAGATTGATAAATAGTTCCAGATAACCAGCTCAAACAAGCTCCCAAACACCCTTTCTGGGCACGATTGCTATATTTACAACCTGAAGTGCCAAGATGCGTGGAATGACGATTTCCATCGGTTTCAGAAGAAATACTTAAAACACGTAGCATTGTGCACATTGCCTTTGATCGAAACCTTTAACATACATGTACTTTAAAATGAAAATATATCGGCTGATTCAGGACTGTTAGGAATAAACTAATGCATATTAAAGAAAAGACACGTTTGTTACTTAACCTATACAATAGGTGAAAATCGGAGAATCATTTCAGAAAAGGTGAAATTACCTGTGGACATGGTTTGTGATTGTACAGTGCCAACGGCAAAAATATACATCGCAGCGAAGAAAAGCAGTAGTCTACATTTCACTTTTGGACACATCTTGTTAGCTTGAAATTGTCCCCGAAAAAAATCAACATTTGGAACCGAGCAGTGGCGATTGGATTTGTGTCAATGTGGTGGTCTGATATAACTCCAGGCCTATGTGAATGGGCGTAAACAGCTAAGCAAGTGCGTTATTTACTTGTTTCGGGGTTTGCCAAGCAACAAACATGAATACTCGCCCATCGAGACGCCCAAAGTCTAACCGTATAGGGCCTCAAACGCAACATAAAATGGTTGCTAGGAAATGTCAACAATGTTTGCCTGTGGAAAGGCTCCTTGAGAAGATAAACCCCCAAGATATGCATTAATATACATATATCTATAGACTGTTTATTTAGCTGAGTATGGTATAAAAAACTACAGTATGGAAGTCGCAAAGGTTAGATTGCCTAATTCTCATATTAGCAGCTGGATATCAATAGTAAACAGTTAGCAATCTCTGCACTCTGTACGGATCGACCAAACTCCATCCTCGCCAGGCTACGTCTATTAGGGCGCCCCTTTTTATTTTTATAATAACTGCCATTTTTTTGCCTCTGTAGAAGGGTCGGTAGTTCGCAGAAAAAAAAATCTGCAAAAAAAAATCAGTTCCACCGGTAAGGATGGCTCAATTTAATGATGCAAAGTGCGTCTCTACTTTTGTTTATTTCAATGAGTTTATCATGTCTTATCACTGCATAAAATATATCTGCCCCAAGTAGATCCCTTACGTTTTGGATGTAGTGGCAGCCATGACATACCAGTAAATGTATACTATAGACACTTACCATAATGAGAAGAAACATCCTCTGTATATAATGTGGGTGTTTTTAGCTGATTAACGTGTAGTGTTATCTGGAATTTGATTTATTTATTGTTTTAGTGTGTGTACAACTGGGGTATTTTCAGCTGATTAATGCATTATGCCTCATTGACGTTTATTCTTCTTTTTTTTAAGAAGTATTTTTTTTTATTAATGTTTTGTAATGTACAGGTTTTTAAGGTTTCTGAGAATTTTTGATCATATCAATGATAATTGATCAGATTTTCATTGTAATCCTTTGTTGGTTTTCGTTACCTTTGATAGGAATTTATAGTGTAGCACCTCAGAACATTTCATTTTTGATTAAGGTGCGTTGTAATTATTATTAGTATTATTATACAACTAAATGGTACCTTTTGGAGATGTGACATTTAGAAATGAAAAAAATATATATCGAATGTGAAATAGTATAACATGCATTTGAGAAAAACTCAAAACAATTGTGGGGGAAAAAGTGCCCCCGCGGACGTTCTGGGATCGTCCGACCCCAGAACCCCTACTGGCCTGAACTGACGTCAGCTTTTCGGGAAGAAAAATGTATATGTAATATCTACCGACGGGTGTACACGGTTACATTTTAGTTTTACATGTGACCGTGAATTGTCAATTCATACAAAGTCTTCCCTTTAAAGGAAGGGATAAGAGTACAACAACTCTCAGTTTCACAGTTGCAGAAATTACCCAAAGAAATAATGACAAACAAATACTCTGTCGATAATTGTGACTGTGAATCTTGAGTTGTGGCGCCTAAGAAAAGTCATATGTAGTCAGTCAGGGTCAATATAATTATTGTTATTTGTACGTTAATCACAAGTGGAAATAGGTGTGGAAAAAAAGAGGTAATAGTTTGCGACAAAGCTTACCTGGATTTGTCGTCAGCAGTGGATCACCAGTTGTCCATTGCTGTCCATCTGTTTCGAAAATGAGAGAGAGGCAATTATGCACAATTAATTACTCGCTTTACTAAATCAAGCAAATATCTCACTACGGTAGATGCATGCATATATTGGCAAATATTAATTGCACAGAGTCTCTGTAACCGAACTTTTGAAATGTCATTCCCGTTCTTGAAATATACTTTAGAGATAGACCATTATTAATTTTTGGCAGATTTGATGATCCAAATTTGATTTCGGACTTTTTTTTTAAAATTAAATAATCGATTTGTGACTTTTGAGTAATGGCCCCTTAGGAAGATAATAATATGTAGTTAGTCAAGGTCAATACAATTAGTGTTTTAATTCTAGATTTAATCACAAGTGGAAATACGAGGAAAATAAACAAATTCAAAAAAACAACACAATAGTTTCGTATGTGTTCTAACGAATATTACAAGAGCAATATGGAAAAAAAAACACAACACAACACAAAAGATCCGAAAGAAAACATAGTTGATCTCCAAGGATTATTACCACAATACAGTTCATCGCTAAACAACACACAAGGCCTATAAAATCGTGTAGTCTATAAAATCATGCATAATTACCACAACTGAGTTCATCGCTTCCATCGTGGCAATCCGACTGATAATCGCACCGCCAGGAGCCATTGATACACACTGAATGTCCGCAGTCAAACTCACTTGAATTACAACCCACAGTTACTGTAACAAAAGAAAACAATTCTTTATTTTTTACATTTTATTTCTGGAAGAAAGGTTAGCATTGTTCAACACAATGTCATGTTATTAACAGGTTTTTTGATCCTTTAATTGAAACAGAGGAACAAAGGTATGAATCAAGATCCATCAAACAGGTTAAAACCTATAGGCAATTGTGAACTGGATTCAGTCTAAAATGTAGTTGGTCAATATTGCTTGAACAAATCTCACCAGTTGACGGAAGGCTGACAGCCGATAACAAAAACCCAGATCGTGTTGAACTTCCATCCGACGTGAATCTCAACCACATCTGATTCCAAGAAGAGATCAGATCGGGAGGATCTTTCGTCCCGTGCCACACGAAGAACTCGTTGTAGTAATTGTTGTCACCATCACCGGCCCGAAAATAGTCATAGCCTCGCTCAGTTTCAAAACTGTGGAAGGTGATGTGAATCTTTTGGTCCACCCAAGACTGAATGGTCCAAGTCACGTCGGCAGAGTTGGGATAGTTGCTTGGATAGAGAGGCGATGTGATCTGGAGAGTCTCACTTCCATTAAAAACCAGGACAATTCTTTCTCCTGTATACCAAATTCAAGGTGCGTGTTCTATTTAGCATGCTACATTAATAGATCGAATGTGTTATGACATGAAATTTTTTAATCTGTTTCCGTCAGGCGGCGTCCTCCTCCAGTTTTATGCAATCGTATGCCGTCTAATGTTTAATTTTTGCCCCATTTTGATAAGCAAAACAAAAAGTCTTGTAAATCCTAGCAGAAAGTTTGCGACAAAGCTTACCTGGATTTGTCGTCGTCAGTGGATCATCAGTTGTCCATGGCTGTCCATCTGGTCCGAAAATGAGAGAGATGCAATTATGCACAATTATTTCCATGTAATTGCTTTAATATAACAAATATTTCACTGAGGTACAGGGAAACATGTTAAGAGTGGGAATTTATTATTCCACAAAAGCTCTAGAACCGCAGTTTTTTTTTTAGTGTTTCCCCGTTCTCAAAACTTTTTAAAAGAGACAAGGACCATTATTAATGTTGATAGACTTTTTAATAGGATCCAAATTTCATAACGCTATCTATGAATCCAGGTTTTGTTTTGCAATAATCGATTGATTAGTTATGAGTTCCACGCTGCAGTTGTGCTTTGTGTATACAATACTAGCCTAAGACATCAGATTTTACTGAGGTATCCCAAAATTGATGACAAAGAATATAAACTAATCATTTGTGTTGAGGCACGATGCGGTTATAACACGAGGCACTTTCGGGTGGTGGTTAGAAGGTGGTTAGAAAGAAATTCAAAAGTAAAAAAAAAAAAAAGAGAAAAAAGGAAACAACAAGTGAAAGATCCAAAAGAAACCGTAGATGACTCCCACGCATTATTACCGCAATACAGTTCATCGCTTCCATCGTAGCAATCCGACTGATAATCGCACCGCCAGGAGCCATTGATACACACTGAATGTCCGCAGTCAAACTCACTTGAATTACAACCCACAGTTACTGTAACAAAAGAAAACAATTCTACATTTACAGATTGTTTGGGGAAGAAAGCTCGGCACTGTTCAACACAAAGTTATGTTATTTACAGGGTTTTGGATCCCTTGAAAAACAGAAACAGTGGTATGAATCAAGCTCCATCAAACAGGTTAAAACCTAAAGGCAATTGTGAACTGGATTCAGTCTAAAATGTGGTTGGCCAATTATTGCTTGAACAAATCTCACCAGTTGACGGAAGGCTGACAGCCGATAACAAAAACCCAGATCGTGTTGCACTTCCATCCGACGTGAATCTCAACCACATCTGATTCCAAGAAGAGATCAGATCGGGAGGATCTTTCGTCCCGTGCCACACGAAGAACTCGTTGTAGTAATTGTTGTCACCATCACCGGCCCGAAAATAGTCATAGCCTCGCTCAGTTTCAAAACTGTGGAAGGTGATGTGAATCTTTTGGTCCACCCAAGACTGAATGGTCCAAGTAACGTCGGCAGAGTTGGGATAGTTGCTTGGATAGAGAGGCGATGTGATCTGGAGAGTCTCACTTCCATTAAGAACCAGGACAATTCTTTCTCCTGAATACAAAATTCAAGGAGCGTGTTATATTAAACATGCTATCTGTCCGAATGTTTTATGACATGCAATAATGTATCCTTTTCCTTCCAGGCAGCGTCCTCGTTCACTTTTAATGTGAATATCGTATGTCGTTTTAATGTTTGGTTTCCAGTCAGGTCAATTGCGTAACAGTACTTTCCTCGCCTTCCACCGCTTTGACCCGGATTTGAATCCTGCATGGGCCGATACGCGGATTGGATTTTCAGTCTCTGCCTGATTCCGTGGGTTTTCCTCAGAATGTTTTTCTAGGGTTTTCCTCCCACCTCTAACACTGTAATTTCTGCTCATTGTCTTCTCTCTACAGGTTTCTTCAGGCTTGGAAGCTACAGTGTCTAGTACGCTTTTGAGGAATCCTTGGTTTGATTACCAGAAATGATTAATAATATTATTATTACCGTATATGACCTAATGTCTTGTTTATGCTTGCAGAAAGTTGGCGACAAAGCTTACCTGGATTTGTCGTCGCCAGTGGATCATCAGTCGTCCATGGCTGTCCATCTTTTTCAAAAATCAGAGAAAAGCATTTATGCACAATTAACCACTCGCTTTAATCCAACACATTTTTCACTCGGGTTCAGGTTAAATGCATATGGATGGCAGTGGCATGCGACCAGACTCTGGAACCGCATTGTTATGAATGTTTATACCCAATCTTGAGAATTTTTGAAAGACATACAACTGCTTCTCATGTTAATAGACTTGATGTTCGATGATCAAGACTTCGGTGCTCTATATCAATTATGTTTTTGTATTGTAGCCTTATTTTAGTCATCAATCATCGCGTCCACACTTGTATTGTTTTTTTTGTCTACTATATAGTACCAAATCTACAACGCAAGTCATTAAAGAGTTAAAGAATCACGCGGTTATAGTGTTTTCGATTGTAGTTGTCAGTTTGTTTTCATTTCTGACATTTTGGCTCCTTTTACTCTCAGCCAACATTGTCTTATGACAAGTACGTGACACTATGGGCAAAGAAATTACAACAGGCAGATTGGGATAGGTGGTAAAAAGATGCCAAAAACTGAAAAGATTGAGAAAAAAATGAGGTACTAAACAACACACAAGGCTTATGAAATCGTGCAGGTCTGTAAAATCACGCATAATTACCGCAATACAGTTCATCGCTTCCATCGTAGCAATCCGACTCATAATCGCACCGCCAGGAGCCATTGATACACACTGAATGTCCGCAGTCAAACTCACTCGCAGTACAAGTCAAATTTTCTGATGAAAAAATAACATTTTAGTTCTGATCAATTGCCATCAAGAATTCGTCAACGTTAACTTTAGTTAGCTTTAAAGGCTTTCAGAAGACAACAAATTTGTCTTTATTAAATCATGCAGTGATCGTTCAGTGTTTTTTTTAGCCAACTGAAGATTTAGTGACATTTGGTCACCACTCAAATAAAGCATTCACCAAAAATTCACAAGTGGTCACGAGTGATATGCGTGTCGCCGCGTGTGGATCAATTCTTACCAGTCGATGGGACGCTTGAAGCAGACAACACAAATCCAGATGGCGTTGAACTCCAATAGGACGTGAATCTCAACCAGATCTGATTTCCATTAGAGATCAGATCGGGAGGTTTCTTCCACCTTCGCCACTCGAAGAACTGGTTGCTGTAAATGTTGTCACCATCCCCCACCGAAAAGTAGTCGGCTTCAAAACTGGAGAAGGTGATGTAGATTTTCTGGTTCTCCTCCGCGTGGAGGATCCAATTCTTGTCGATGTAATCTGAAGAGTTGCCGGGATAGTTTGGCGAAGATATCTCGAGGGTATCGCTTGCATTGATGTACAATACAACAGTATCTGTGAAGGAAGGTCGGTTGGTATGAAAGCGCATTAAGGAGTTTTTAAAAATGTTTGAGCTTTAAAACGGTGTCGAGTACGTTTGTCTTCAGAAAGGATATCTTGATTGTCCAGCTTTGTTCCTCCCGTGATTGGTAATTAACCAATTACGAAACACCTTTGCAGATGCTTATGCTGATTATATACATTAAGATCAGGCATTATTCGTAAAAGAAAAAGAAATACCGAAATATAAGAGCTTAAATGTTTTTTCTTCGCAATGGTGTCATATCCCAAAATTATCTGCATTTCTTTATTATCCGCTGTATCGGTCATGTGGCAAGCGATGGCATACGCACACTGAGACGTGAGCATATTCGATCTTTTAAAAGCAATGATATGTTGGAAAGTTTACTGCAAATATAGTTTCTAAACAAGTCAAATCCCCTTGATCTCAGAAAAAGTACAAGATTTCTATTGTTTTAGCCACTGTGACATTGACCATTGACCTTTCAGTCCCAAATGCAATAAGTTTCTTAGGATTACCATGAACAATCCACAAACCAAATTTGGAGTTCACATGAAAAGTATTTCTCAAGTTATCGCGCTGACACGATTTCCATTGTTTTAGCCACTGTGACCTTGACCCTTAACCTTTCGGTCCAAATGCAATAGGCTTCTTAGGATTACAAAGAATAGCCCACAAACCAAATTTGAAGTTCATATGTTAAGTATTTTCAAGTTATTGCGCTGACAAAAGGAAAAGTGTGAGGACAAGTAGAGGTGAAAAGTGTGAGGACCTGGGACTTTTCAGGGTGTAGGAGTGAATATTTACCAGTATTATACCCCGTTGGTGCCACGCTCGTCCACGTCTGCCCACCTATTGAACACAATTAGAAAAAGTCGTAAATCAAATATATTGTTACGTGTTTGGTTTGTCGTCAGTTGCCTATAACTCTATTTTCTAAACGAAACCATTCTGTGTTTTAAGGCCAGCGTCGTTGGATGGCTTTATTTCTTCAACGCCTAAGGAAACCTCTCAATTTCTACTGTAATTCAATAAATTCAGGATTAATAGTTTTGATAGGCAACACATAACCGATGACTTTAATAGTGTAACAAAATTGAAGTTAATACAAGTATGTAACAAAAATATCATGCATAGTTACCGCAACTGAGTTCATCGCTTCCACCGTAGCAATCCCACTGATAATCACATCGCCAGGAGCCATTGATACACACTGAATGTCCGCAGTCAAACTCACTCGCAGCACAAGTCAAATTTTCTGATACAAAAAAAGGTAAAAGGACGACACATTTAGTTCTGATCACTTTTAATGCAAACATCCTCTGCACAGTTTTTGTCACGAATTAGTCAACGGAGTTTAATTATGGGCTATCCCAAAACAATGAAGCCATTTGTTAAATCGGGCTTCATCTAGTGCATATTACAGGCCCATAACATAAACTGGAAGCACATGTGCCAACCTATTAAACAATAGAAAAGTCGTAAATAAAATATGATTCTAGGGTGATTGCTTTGTTGTCAGTTGCGTAACTCAATTTTCTGAACTAAACTCTTTGGTTCATTTAAAACCAGCGTCGTCTGATGGCTTCATTGCTTTAACGCCCAAAGAAATATTTCCATCTTTACTGCACTTCAATTAATTCAGGACAGTTTGCTTTGATAGACTACGCCAGAGAGGATAGCATTTTGTTTTGAAATTGAAATTACAAGGAGATGACAACCAAATCCAAGCTGGCCAGGATTGATAAAAGTGTAATAAAACACTGTGACTGGAAAGCCTGTCCATCCTTCAGTTCAGATCACTTTTATACTGCAAACATCCTCTGACGTGTTTTCTCAACAAATCGTCAACGAGTTAATTAATTGGCCATCACAAGACCAAAAAAAATTAAATCGGACTTCAGAAACTGTAAATTATAGGGCCATTTTCAACAAAGTAAGTGACGTGTTGTGACCACAAAATAAAAACAGTAGGTTTTTGATCACAAATGGTCACGAGTGACCGGCTTGTGGATCAATTCTTACCAGTCGATGGGATGCTTGTAGCAGATAACACAAATCTAGATGGGACTGAACTCCAATAGGACGTGAATCTCAACCAGATCTGATTTCCATGAGAGATCAGATCAGGAGGTTCATTCCACCTGCTGTAGCTGTGCCACTCGAAGAACTGGTTGCTGTATAGGTTGGCACCATCACCAGCCGAAAAGTAGGCGTAGTATTCATCAGCTTCAAAACTGGAGAAGGTGATGTAGATTTTCTGGTTCTCCTCCGCGTGGATGATCCAAGTCTTGTCGATGTCATCTGAACTATTGCTTGGATAGTTTGGCGAAGATATCTCGAGGGTGTCGCTTACATTGATGTACAATACAGTGGTGTCTGTGACAGAAAGCCAGTCGATGAAAGCTATTTAAAAGTTGTTAGAAATCTTTAGGTTTAAAACGGTGTCGGGTAGTTTAAGGTTGGAAATTCACAGAATTAAAACAACTTTGCAACTACTTATTGGGTTGACCCCAAGCTCAGTCATAATGTGAAATTTGGAACTATAAGCAATAGTTCGTTTTAGCGAAGGTGTTGGGTCCTCATAGTAACTTCTATCCGTATCGGCTAAAATCTAATCAACTTAAAAGATATTTGTCAAACGTAACTGTGCCAAACCGATATGTGAACTTAATCGTTCTTTAATAATCAATATTGCTGTGAAATTTTCATTACGCAAGAGCAATTGTGGAGTAAATTTTTACCGGGATTACACCCGGTGTCTTGACGGTGATCCACGTTTGAAAACAATTCATACAATTCGGAACGTTACATCTATTGTTGTGTTGATTGTTTTCTGCTTGGTACCGTTACTCAATTTTTTAGACGCGAATAATTATTATGTATCCAAGGCTAGAGTCGACTGATGGATTCATTTTTTACACACCTAAAGAAATATCTTCATCTTTACTGCTATTCAATCAATCAGGAAAATTGAATGTGATGGACAGCAGAACGCAGATGACATGTTATCAACAAAATTAAGGTTATTGCCACGATGTGACAAAAAAGTTGTGGATTATAAAGATAATATCATGCATAAACAAGAAAAGTGTGTCTTCCAACACAAATGCCCCTCCACCGTAACCGTCCCATAACTTGACACACTGCCACCCTCTTGATATGATAATTTATACGAGCTATCTGGTTCTGTGGGACTATTCAGTTACATAACCATTGATTTGTTTAGTTAACACTGATCTAGACCTGTGGCACCCCCCTCCCTCTGAATTAAAACTGGTTTCACAGGGTAGGTGTTGTGTAATTAAATGTGAAGTGAAAAAAACAAGATCCTACAGAATGAAGTAGAAAGAGATGTACCACTTGTAAGCTACCTGACAAGTTTCATGACAATACACCAAGTCTAAATTGAGTTATCGTGATGACAAGCGTTTCTTTTGTTTTAGCCATATTGACCTTGACCTTGTACATGTAGCCCCGAAATTCAATAGGCTTCTTGGAGAATCCACTATCAAACTACCTGCCAAGTTTTATGACAATCCATCAAGTCTATCTTGAGTTATCGTGATGGAAGCATTTCTTTTGCTTTAGCCATATTGACTTTGACCTTTGACCTGTAACCCCCAAATTCAATAGGCTTCTCGAGGGTTCCACTAGCAAGCCATCTTTAAAGTTTCATGACAATACATCAATGCCAATTTGAGTTATCGTGATGACAAGCACTTCTTTTGTTTACATTATCATAATGCATTTCTTTTGTTTTAGCCATATTGACCTTGACCTTTGACTGGTAACCCCCAAATTCAATAGGCTTCTTGGGGGTTCCACTAGCAAGCCATCTTTGAAGTTTCATGACAATCCATCAAGTTTATCTTGAGTTATCTTGATGAAAGCATTTTCTTTTGTTTTAGCCATATTGACCTTGACCTTGTACATGTAGCCCTCAAATTCAATAGGCTTCTTAAGGAATCCACTATCAAACTAAATGCCAAGTTTCATGACAATCCATCAAGTCTATCTTGAGCTATCGTGATGAAAGCAAAAGTGTGACATACACACACACCCACACACATTCTGGAATTTGTATTCCTGTGGAGACATTTCTTTGTTCTCGTGTGCTTAAATTTACTACCTTACGGAGACATGAACACAATAGGGAACAAAAGATTGTATACGTCTCCAGAAGACTTTTTCTATAGATGAATACGTCTCCACAAGAATTTCACGAAATAGATATATGGATTTTACTCAAAAACTAGGAATTTCCAAGGTAGGTTGATCTGTCGCAAATGGAAGAGTTTTAGAAAAGGGATATTTAGTCCAAATTTCAGCACAGGAAATTAATTCTGGTTAAAATAAGAGCATTTTGAAACTTCAATTTCACACTCGAAAACTTTACTACACCCCTACACACACCCACACACACACACACACACGGAAGGACATGACAGAAACAGTATGCCCTTCGGCTTCGCCGGGGCATAATAATTACCGCAACTGAATTCATCGCTTCCATCGTAGCAGTCATATATTTTGTCACAGCGCCAGGAGCCATTGATGCACACAGAATGTCCGCAATCGAACTCACTCGCAGCACAAGTCAAATTTTCTGATAAAAAAACGAAAGCAACCAATACATTATGAAGCCCGGGAAGGGACAGGGACATTTTTTTTTTGAGTTTGCTAATTCGTTCGCACGAATTACTAATTCGTTCCCACGAATTACTATTTCGTTCCCACGAATTCCTAATTTATTCCCACGAATTCCTAATTCGTTCGCACGAATTGCTATTTCGTTCGCACGAATTCCTAATTCGTTCGCACGAATTACTAATTCGTGCGAACGAATTAGCAATTCGTGGGAACGAATTAGTAATTCGTGGGAACGAATTAGGCCTAGTAATTCGTGCGAACGAATTACTAATTCGTTCCCACGAATTAGTAATTCGTGCGAACGAATTACTAATTCGTGCGAACGAATTACTGGAGTTTGTTTATTCGTTCCCACGAATTAGTATTTCGTTCGCACGAATTCGAACGAATTAGTAATTCGTGGGAACGAATTAGTAATTCGTGCGAACGAATTAGCAAACTCCAAAAAAAAAAATTCCACCCTGTCCCTTCCTGGGCTTCATAATACATTGTAATTAAGTGCTACCACAAACGTCCTCGGCAGTTTGTTTTCAAAAATAGTCAACGCATCATGGATATCAAAAGACAACGAAAATTGTTTAGGCTTTATCTAATGTTGGCCCACTTAAGATTTAGTTAAATTTTGTGACAACAACGTGAAAGCAGAAAGTTATTGATCACGAGTGGTCGTGAGTGACCGGCTTATGGATCAATTCTTACCAGTCGCTGGGATGCTTGAAGCAGATAACACAAATCCAGATGTCGCTGGAATTGAATAGGAAGAGAATTTCAACCAAATCTGATTTCCAGTCGAGATCAGATCGGGAGGTTGTTTCGACCTGTACCAATTGAAGAACTGGTTGCTGTAAATGTTGTCACCATCACCCGCCGAAAAGTAGGCGGAGTATTCATCAGCTTCGAAACTGGAAAAGGTGATGTAGATTTTCTGGTTCTCCTCCGCGTGGAGGATCCAATTCTTGTCGATGTAATCTGAATAGTTGCCGGGATAGTTTGGCGAAGATATCTCGAGGGTGTCGCTTGCATTGATGTACAACACAACAGTATCTGTGAAGGAAGATATCAGAGCGGATTAATGAGTTGTTGAAAATGTTTGAGCTTTAAAACGATGTCGGGTACGTTCAGGAAAGGATATCTTGGTTGTCCAGCTTTCTTCCTCCCTTGAATAGTAATTAATCAATTACGAAACACCTTTGCAGATGCTTATGCGGATTATACATTAAGCTCAGCCATTATTCGTCAAACACACAGCAATACCAAAATAGTTGCAATTTAATTTTATTCGCAATGGGTTCAGATCCCCAACTGAACTTCATTTCTTTATTATCCGCTGTATCGGTCGTATTATAATCAAATTTAAAATATGTGGCAAACGATGGCATACGCATACTGAGACGAGACCATATCCGTTCTTTTAAAAGCAATATGTTGGAAAGTTTGCTGTAACCGAAACGTAGTTTCTAAAAAAAAGCCCCGGGTAAGATTTGACCCAGAATTGTTTTTTTTTTTATTTCGCCTGACACGATTCAGGGTCAAAATCGAACACTTTTTAAGGGTCACAATGAAACTCTTGGCAAGTGATTCTTGGTCGAAAGTGAGTCGGAGAAGTGTCACTCCGACCCTCAAAAGTGTCAGTTTTGACCCTGAAAAGTGTGAGGTCAAGTAGAACTCGAATTTCGAATCAATGTGACTCGGGACTTTTAATTAGTATAGGAGTTAATATTTACCAGTATTATACCCTGGTGGTGCCACGCTCGTCCACGTCTGCCCACCTATTAAAAACAATTTTTAAAAAAGTCGCAAATCAAATCTGTTGTTGCGTGATTGGATTGTTGTCAGTTGCCTGCTTCAATTTTCTAGACAAAACCATTCTGTGTTTTAAGGCCAGCGTCGTCGGATGGCTTTATTTCTTCCACGCCTAAGGAAATATCTCTAGTTCTACTGTAATTCAATAAATTCAGGATTAATAGTTTTGATAGGCAACACATAACCGATGACTTTGTGTCATAAAATTGATATTAATACAAGTGTGTGACAAAAATATCATGCATAATTACCGCAACTGAGTTCATCGCTTCCACCGTAGCAGTCCCACTGATAATCACAGCGCCAGGAACCATTGATACACACTGAATGTCCGCAGTCAAACTCACTCGCAGCACAAGTCAAATTTTCTAGTACAAAAAAACAACCGATAAAGGACGACACGTTTAGTTCTCATCACTTTTAATGCAAACATCCTCTGCAGATTTTCGTCACGAATTAGTCAACGGAGTTTAATTATGGGCTATCCCAAAACAACGAATCCATTTTGAAATCGGGCTTCATCCAGTGCATATAAGATGCCCATAACATAAACTAAAAGCATGTGTGCCAACCTACTATACAATAGAAAAGTCGTAAATAAAATATGTTGCTAGGATGAGTGGTTTGTTATCAGTTGCGTAACTCAATTTTGTAGACAAAACTATGGTTTATTTAAAACCAGCGTCGTCTGATGGCTTCATTGCTTAGTTTAGGGTCTAAAGAAATATCTCCATTTTTACTGCACTTCAATAATTTCAGGAAAGTTCAATTTGATATACTACACAATAAAGGATAGAATTTTGTTTCAAACGCTCGATTTCAAGGAGATGACAACCCAATCCAAGCTGGCTAGGATTGACAAAAGTAGAATAAAACACTGTGACGCGTCAGTCTGTCCATCATTCAGTTCTGATCACCTTCACCGCAAACATCCTCTGAAGTTTGTCAACAATTTGTCAACGAAATTTAGTTCATCGGCTACTAAAGGACAACGCATGTTTTTTTAATTGATTAGACTTGATGACAACGAAAACATTTTTAAATCGGACTTCATGAATGGTATATCATAAGCCCACTGTCAATAAATTTAGTCACCTGTTGTGACTACAAAAAATGCATCAATTTAATGATCACGAGTGGGCACGAGTGACCGGCTTATGGATCAATTCTTACCAGTCGCTGGGATGCTTAAAGCAGATAACACAAATCCAGATGTCGCTGGAATTGAATAGGAAGAGAATCTCAACCAAATCTGATTTCCAGCCGAGATCAGATCGGGAGGTTCATTCGACCTGTACCAATTGAAGAACTGGTTGCTGTGAATGTTGTCACCATCACCCGCCGAAAAGTAGGCGGAGTATTCATCAGCTTCGAAACTGGAAAAGGTGATGTAGATTTTCTGGTTCTCCTCCGCGTGGATGATCCAATTCTTGTCGATGTAATTTGAATAGTTTCCGGGATAGTTTGGCGAAGATATCTCGAGGGTGTCGCTTGCATTGATGTACAATACAACAGTATCTGGGAAGGAAGGTCAGTTGGTATAAGAGCCGATTAATGAGTTGTTTGAAATGTTTGAGCTTTAAAACGATGTCGGGTACGTTCAGGAAAGGATATCTTGATTGTCCAGTTTTCTGCCTCCCTTGATTAGTAATTTACGAAACACCTTTGCAGATGCTTATGCGGATTATACATTAAGCTCAGCCATTATTCGTCAAACACAGAGAAGTACCAAAATATTTGCGATTGAATGTTTTTTTTCGCAATGGGTTCAGACCCCCAATTTAACTCCACTTCTTTATTATCCGCTGTATCGGTCGTATTATCATCAAATTTAAAATATTTGGCAAGCGAAGGTATACGCAAACTGAGACATGAGCGTATCCGATCTTTTAAAAGCAATATGTTTGAAAGTTTTCTGCAACCGAAATGTAGTTTCTAAAAAAGCCCCGGGTGAGATTTGATCCAGAAATGGGCTTTTTATTTGGCCTGACACGATTCAGGGTAAAAATCGACACATTTGTGGGTCACAATGACACTATTGGCAATGATTCTTGATCAAATAAGACACAGAAAAGAGTCGGAAGAGTGGCACTCCGACCACCAAAAGTGTCAGTTTTGACCCTTAAAAGTGTGAGGTCAAATAGAACTCGGATTTAGGGTCAATGTGACCCGACACTTTTAATTGGTATAGGACTGAATATTTACCAGTATTATACCCCGGTGGTGCCACGCTCGTCCACGTCTGCCCACCTATTAAACACAATTAGAAAAAGTCGTAAATCAAATCTGTTGTTGCGTGATTGGTTTGTCGTCAGTTGCCTAACTCTATTTTCTAGACATTAAACCATTCTGTGTTTTAAGGCCAGCGTCGTCGGATGGCTTTATTTCTTCAACGCCTAAGGAAATATCTTTATTTTTACTGTAATTCAATGCATTCAGGATTAATAGTTTTGATAGGCAACACATAACCGATGACTTTGTGTCACAAAATTGAAGTTAATACAAGTACGTGACAAAAATACCATGCATAATTACCGCAACTGAGTTCATCGCTTCCACCATAGCAGTCCCACTGATAATCACACCGCCAGGAGCCATTGATACACACTGAATGTCCGCAGTCAAACTCACCCGCAGCACAAGTCAAATTTTCTGATATAAAAAAAAGGAAAAAGGACGACACATTTAATTCTGATCACTTTTAATGCAAACATCCTCTGCAGTTTTTTTGTCACGAATTAGTCAACGGAGTTTAATTATTGGCTATCCCAAAACAACGAAGCCATTTGTTAAATCGGGCTTCATCCAGTGCATATAACAGGCCCATAACATAAACTAAAAGCACGTTTGCCAACCCATTAAACAATAGAAAAGTCGTAAATAAAATATGTTGCTAGATGAGTGGTTTGTTATCAGTTGCGTAACTCAATTTTCTAGACAAAACCATGTTGTATTTAAAACCAGCGTCGTCTGATGGCTTCATTACTTTAACACCTACAGAAATGTCTCCATTTTTACTGCACTTCAATAAAATCAGGAACGTTCAATTTTATAGACTACACAACAAAGGATCACATTTTGTTTCAAACGCAAACAAGGAGATGACAACCCAATCCAAACTGATCAAATTAGGTTTTTTTGCTCTTCACCGACGTTTAAACACTGTATACTCAGTGTGTTACCTCCAGAGTGAAAGTTGGAAAAATCACTCGGGTGGGACTCGAACCCACGACCTCCTGCTTTCTAGTGCAGATGTCTTACCACTCGACCACCGAGCTAACGGGATCGGTTGGCTGGTTGGAATCTGATGTACATAGCAGCGGGTACCGCTTATATTATCTTGTAATAGTTTATGCGGTATCTGCTGCGATGTACATTAGATTCGAACCAGCCAACCGATCCCGTTAGCTCGGTGGTCGAATGGTACGACATCTGCACTAGAAAGAAGGAGGTCGTGGGTCGAGTCCCTACCGAGTGATTTTTCTCAACTTTCACTCGGAAGGTAACACACTGAGTATACAGTGTTTAAACGTCGGTAAAGAGCAAAAACCTAATTTGATTGATATCACCCCGACGCAAAAGTCCATCTTATAACAATCCAAGCTGGCCAGGATTGACAAAAGTATAATAAAACACACTGACTCGAAAGCCTGTCCATCCTTCCGTTCTAATCACTTTTATACTGCAAACATCCTCTGAGGTTTGTTTTTCAACAACTTGTCAACGAAGTTTAGTTCATTGGCTACTAAAGGACAACGAAAACATTTTTAAATTAGACTTGATGACAACGAAAACATTTTTAAATTGGACTTCATGAAAAGCATATTATAGGCCCGCTGTCAATAAATGCAGTGACATGTTGTGACTACAAATAAGGCATCGAGTTATTGATCACAAGTGGTCACGTCTGACAGGCCTATGGGTCAATTCTTACCAGTCGATGGGATGCTTGTAGCAGATAACACAAATCTAGATGGCGTTGAACTCCAATAGGACGTGAATCTCAACCAGATCTGATTTCCATGAGAGATCAGATCGGGAGGTTCATTCCACCTGCTGTAGCTGTGCCACTCGAAGAACTGGTTGCTGTATAGGTTGGCACCATCACCAGCCGAAAAGTAGGCGTAGTATTCATCAGCTTCAAAACTGGAGAAGGTGATGTAGATTTTCTGGTTCTCCTCCGCGTGGATGATCCAAGTCTTGTCGATGTCATCTGAACTATTGCTTGAATAGTTTGGCGAAGATATCTCGAGGGTGTCGCTTACATTGATGTACAACACAGTGGTATCTGTGACAGAAAGCCAGTCGATGAAAGCTATTCAAAAGTTGTTAGAAATCTTTAGGTTGAAAACGGTGTCGGGTAGTTTAAGGTTGGAAATTCACAGAATTAAAACAACTTTGCAACTACTTATTGGGTTGACCCCAAGCTCAGTCATAATGTGAAATTTGGAACTATAAGCAATAGTTCGTTTTAGCGAAGGTGTCGGGTCCTCATAGTAACTTCCATCCGTATCGACCAAAATCTAATCAACTTAAAAGATATTTGTCAAACGTAAATGTGCCAAACCGATATGTGAACTTAATCGTTCTTTAATAATCAATATTGCTGTGAAATTTTCATTACGCAAGAGCAATTGTGGAGTAAATTTTTACCGGGATTATACCCGGTGTCTTGACGGTGATCCACGTTTGAAAACAATTCATACAATTCGGAACGTTACATCTATTGTTGTGTTGATTGTTTTCTGCTTGGTACCGTTACTCAATTTTTTAGATGCGAATAATTATTATGTATCCAAGGCTAGAGTCGACTGATGGATTCATTTTTTACACACCTAAAGAAATATCTTCATCTTCAGTGCTATTCAATCAATCAGGACAATTGAATGTGATGGACAGCAGAACGCCGATGACATTTTATCAACAAAATTAAGCTTATTGCCACGATGTGACAAAAAAGTTGTGGATTATAAAGATAATATCATGCATAAATAATTACCGCAACTGAATTCATCGCTTCCATCGTAGCAGTCATATATTTTGTCACAGCGCCAGGAGCCATTGATGCACACAGAATGTCCGCAATCGAACTCACTCGCAGCACAAGTCAAATTTTCTGATGAAAAAAACGAAAGCAACCAATACATTGTAATTAAGTGCTACCACAAACGTCCTCGGCAGTTTGTTTTCAAAAATAGTCAACGCATCATGGATATCAAAAGACAACGAAAATTGTTTAGGCTTTATCTAATGTATATTGTTGGCCCACTTAAGATTTAGTTAAATTTTGTGACAACAACGTGAAAGCAGAAAGTTACTGGTCACGAGTGGTCGTGAGTGACCGGCTTATGGATCAATTCTTACCAGTCGCTGGGATGCTTGAAGCAGATAACACAAATCCAGATGTCGCTGGAATTGAATAGGAAGAGAATCTCAACCAAATCTGATTTCCAGCCGAGATCAGATCGGGAGGTTCTTTCGACCTGTACCAATTGAAGAACTGGTTGCTGTAAATGTTGTCACCATCACCCGCCAAAAAGTAGGCGGAGTATTCATCAGCTTCGAAACTGGAAAAGGTGATGTAGATTTTCTGGTTCTCCTCCGCGTGGAGGATCCAATTCTTGTCGATGTAATCTGAATAGTTGCCGGGATAGTTTGGCGAAGATATCTCGAGGGTGTCGCTTGCATTGATGTACAACACAACAGTATCTGTGAAGGAAGGTCGGTTGGTATCAAAGCGGATTAAAGAGTTGTTTGAAATGTTTGAGCTTTAAAACGATGTCGGGTACGTTCAGGAAAGGATATCTTGATTGTCCAGTTTTCTGCCTCCCTTGATGAGTAATTTACGAAACACCTTTGCAGAGGCTTATGCGGATTATATATTAAGCTCAGCCATTATTCGTCAAACACAGAGAAGTACCAAAATATTTGCGATTGAATGTTTTTTTTCGCAATGGGTTCAGACCCCCAATTCAACTGCACTTCTTTATTATCCGCTGTATCGGTCGTATTATAATCAAATTTAAAATATGTGGCAAGCGAAGGTATACGCATACTGAGACGAGACCATATCCGATCTTTTAAAAGCAATATGTTTGAAAGTTTTCTGCAACCGAAACGTATAGTTTCTAAAAAAAAAGCCCCGGGTGAGATTTGATCCAGAAATGGGCTTTTTATTTGGCCCGACACGATTCAGGGTAAAAATCGACACATTTGTGGGTCACAATGACACTATTGGCAGGTGATACTTGGTCAACTTTGACAAAGAAAATGAGTCGGAGAAGTGTCACTCAGACCCCCAAAAGTGTCAGTTTTGACCCTGAAAAGTGTGAGGTCAAATAGAACTCGGATTTAGGGTCAATGTGACCCGAGATTTTTTATTAGTATAGGACTGAATATTTACCAGTATTATACCCCGGTGGTGCCACGCTCGTCCACATCTGACCACCTATTAACACAATTAGAAAAAGTCGTAAATCAAACCTTTTGTTGCGTGATTGGTTTGTCGTCAGTTGCCTAACTCTATTTTCTAGACATTAAACCATTCTGTGTTTTAAGGCCAGCGTCGTTGGATGGCTTTATTTCTTCAACGCCTAAGGAAATATCTCTTTTTTTACTGTAATTCAATACATACAGGATTAATAGTTTTGATAGGCAACACAAAACCGATGACTTTGCGTCACAAAATTGAAGTTAATACAAGTATGTAACAAAAATATCATGCATAATTACCGCAACTGAGTTCATCGCTTCCACCGTAGCAGTCCCACTGATAATCACACCGCCAGGAGCCATTGATACACACTGAATGTCCGCAGTCAAACTCACCCGCAGCACAAGTCAAATTTTCTGATACAAAGAAAAAGGAAAAAGGACGACACATTTAATTCTGATCACTTTTAATGCAAACATCCTCTGCAGTTTTTTTTTGTCACAAATTAGTCAACGGAGTTTATTTATGGGCTATCCCAAAACAACGAAGCCATTTGTTAAATCGGGCTTCATCCAGTGGATATAACAGGCCCATAAGGCCAAAAAAAAAAGTCTCCGGTTTCTGGTATGCGCGCGCGTCGCCGTAGCCATGCGCGTCGGCAAAATGAAAAAGGTTTTTTTTCAATACAAGATGATGTTTCAAAACCGCCAAACTCACTGGTTTGACTGGAATTCTGCTGCTGCACAATTTTAACGTGTTTTTAGAAGGGGTTATGATCGAGAATAAGATTTATGTGGCCTCTCTGGACTCCCATATATTTGCACTAAGTTTAGTCGGGCACCATTTGCAGTCATCAGCCGACATTTGAAGCCAAAAAACCCAAAAAAACAGGTAAATAAAAAAAAAAAGCCGCGTCGCCGCACCACTTTTGGGGCAAGCTCCATACCAGAAACCGGAGACTTTTTTTTTTGGCCTAACATAAACTAAAAGCACGTTTGCCAACCCATATTAAACAATAGAAAAGTCGTAAATAAAATATGTTGCTAGATGAGTGGTTTGTTATCAGTTGCGTTACTAAATTTTCTAGACAAAACCATGTTGTATTTAAAACCAGCGTCGTCTGATGGCTTCATTACTTTAACGCCTAAAGAAATGTCTCCATTTTTTACTGCACCTCAATAAAATCAGGAACGTTCAATTTGATAGACTACACAACAAAGGATTACATTTTGTTTCAAACGTAAAATTACAACCCAATTCAAGCTGATCAAATTAGGTTGTTTTGCCCTTCACCGACGCTTAAACACTGTATACTCAGTGTGTTACCTCCCGAGTGAAAGTTGGAAAAATCACACGGGTTGGACTCGAACCCACGACCTCCTGCTTTCTAGTGCAGATGTCTTACCACTCGACCACCGAGCTAACGGAATCGGTTGATTGGTTCGAATCTGATGTACACAGCAGCGGGTACCGCATAAACTATTATAAGAAGGAATTTTGCGTCGGGGTGATATCAATCAAATCAGGGTGTTTTTTTGCCCTTCACCGACGTTTAAAAACTATATACTCAGTGTGTTACCTCCCGAGTGAAAGTTGGAAAAAAATCACTCGGGTGGGACTCGAACCCATGACCTCCTGCTTTCTAGTGCAGATGTCTTACCACTCGACTACCGAGCTAACGGGATCGGTTGGCTGGTTCGAATCTGATGAACATAGCAGCGGGTACCGCTTATATTATCTTGTAATAGTTTATGCGGTATCAACTGCGATGTACATTAGATTCGAACCAGCCAACCGATCCCGTTAGCTCGGTGGTCGAATGGTACGACATCTGCACTAGAAAGCAGGAGTACATGGGTTCGAGTCCCACCCGAGTGATTTTTTCCCAACTTTCACTCGGGAGGTAACACACTGAGTATACAGTGTTTAAACGTCGGTGAAGGGCAAAAACCTGATTGATTGATATCACCCCAACGCAAAATTCCATCTTATAACAATCCAAGCTGACCAGGATTAACAAAAGTATAATAAAACACTATGACTCGAAAGCCTGTCCATCCTTCCGTTCTAATCACTTTTATATTGCAAACATCCTCTGAAGGCGGATTAGTTGGGAAAGGTGTGGAAAGATGCAGGGGAGGGTGGATGAGAGAACAAAGAAACAAAGGGAGATGGCAAACCCCAAGGGGCCTGGTATAAACAGAGGAGGGACCAGAAAGGGGAAGGATCAAAGGTCACAGGGAGTGGGAACGGACAAAGGAGTGTGAGAGTGAAGGGGGATGATGCGGGGGGGGGGAGAGAAACAGTATGGAGGTGGAAAGGGATGAAAGATGGGGGAAGATGGGTAAACACAAACAAGGAAGACCAGGTGGATTATCTGTAACAGAAGACAATGGAGGAAGAAAAGGATTAATCATTTCCAAGTTGGATGTTGAGACCATGTGGTTGAATAGTTCGAAGACGATTCATCCACACTTTCTCTCTGCTGAGGCGAACTGAGTCCTTGCGATGGCCAAGAGATTCAATGCCCTGCAAAATCATATCAGAAATGGAGTGGTTAGGCAGGTTGAAGTGATGACCAACAGGGGTGTCTAGTTTCTTGGTGTTGACCGTTGACCGGTGGGCATAGAAACGCTTCTTGAGCGTATTCTTAGTCTCATCTACATACTGCACTCCACAGACCCTGCAAGAAATGAGATATATGACATTAGAGGTGTTACAAGCGATGTTGGCAATGGTTCTGTGGGTAGTGACAGAAGAGTGGCCAGAAAAAGGAGTCAGACTCCTGGACATGAATCTGGCAGACAACACATCTGGAACTGCACTTGAAAGTACCATGCTGGGTGGGAGGGGATGCATCTAAGGATGGGACTTCAGCTCGAACAGTCAAGTCCCGTAGATTTCGAGGACGCCTGTAAGCCAATGTGGGGCCGTTGGGGATGGCGCAGGCAAGGCGATCCGAAGTATGGAGGATATGATGATTGTCATTAGTGATTTTGTGAAGGGGAGGGAGATTGGGGTGAAACGTGGTAACCAAGGGAATCATGGGTTTGGCCATGGCATCAGGGGCCTTTCCCGTGAGAGCTAGATTTCTGGGGATAGCTTTAGCTCTGGCAATGGCACGATGAACTTGGCGAGAGCTGTGACCCCTGGCCACTAAGTTGTTCCTCAGTATCTGTGTATGGCGGGAGAAATCGGAATCATTAGAACAAATTCTTCTGAGTCTGAGTGCCTGGCTAAACGCTATGCCAGTTTTGCAGTGCCTGGGGTGACAGCTGGAGGAGTGGAGGTACTGATGGGTGTCTGTGGGTTTGGAATACAGGTCAGTGGTTAGTGAGTTGCCTTACTTGCGGACGGTGACATCCAGAAAGTGGGTTTGGTGAGCCGAGAACTCCGATGTGAATTTGATGGTTCTGTGGAAGGAATTGATGTGTGTGGTTAGTGAAGGTCAAGAGACTGTCCTCATCACTGGTCCAGATAAAAAAACATCATCAATACATCTCCACCAGATCCAAGGGCGACATGGGGCCGAGGCAAGAATGCGTTCTTCGAGGTCACCCATGAAGAGGCAAGCCATGGAGGGGGCCATGCGGGTGCCCATTGCAGTGCCGTGTACCTGAAGATAGTGTTCACCAAGGAAGGAAACATTGTTCTTCGTTAGTATAAGTGTCATGAGGGTGCCAACATCACTGATGGGAGGAGTCGTGTGTCCTGCCTTGGCCAGAGCCAAGGAGCAAGCTCGATTTATCAGTTTTAGAGGGGGGCAGGGACATTTTGCCCCCCCCCCCCCAACTCATTAAATTTACACCACTTTGTCTTCGCGCCTCTGGTGTTTTTTTTTTTATTTTTCTTTTTTATTTTTTTTTTTTTTTGGCTTTTCCAGGAGGGCCCCCTCGCGACACCCATGAGTGACAAGTTGTGACTACAAATAAGGCAGGCTTATGGGTCAATTCTTACCAGTCGATGGGATGCTTGTAGCAGATAACACAAATCTAGATGGTGTTGAACTCCAATAGGACGTGAATCTCAACCAGATCTGATTTCCATGAGAGATCAGATCGGGAGGTTCATTCCACCTGCTGTAGCTGTGCCACTCGAAGAACTGGTTGCTGTTTAGGTAGGTACCATCACCCGCCGAAAAGTAGGCGTAGTATTCATCAGCTTCGAAACTAGAAAAGGTGATGTAGATTTTCTGGTTCTCCTCCGTGTGGATGATCCAAGTCTTGTCGATGTCATCTGAACTATTGCTTGGATAGTTTGGCGAAGATATCTCGAGGGTGTCACTTGTATTGATGTACAACACAGTGGTATCTGTGACAGAAAGCCAGTCGATGAAAGCTATTTAAAAGTTGTTAGAAATCTTTAGGTTTAAAACGGTGTCGGGTAGTTTAAGGTTGGAAATTCACAGAATTAAAACATTTTTGCAACTTCTTATTGGGTTGACCCCAAGCTCAGTCATAATGTGAAATTTGGAACTATAAGCAATAGTTCGTTTTAGCAAAAGTGTCGGGTCCTCATAGTAACTTCCATCCGTATCGGCCAAAATCTAATCAACTTAAAAGATATTTGTCAAACGTAAATGTGCCAAACCGATATATGAACTTAATCGTTCTTTAATAATCAATATTGCTGTGAAATTTTCATTACGCAAGAGTAATTGTGGAGTAAATTTTTACCGGGATTATACCCGGTGTTTTGACGGTGATCCACGTTTGAAAACAATTAATACAAGTCGGAACATTACATCTATTGTTGTGTTGATTGTTTTCTGCTTGGTACCGTTACTCAATTTTTTAGATGCGAGTAATTATTATGTATCCAAGGCTAGAGGCGACTGATGGATTCATTTTTTACACACCTAAAGAAATATCTTCATCTTCACTGCTATTCAATCAATCAGAAAAATTGAATGTGATGGACAGCAGAACGCCGATGACATTTTATCCACAAAATTAAGGTTATTGCCACGATGTAACAAAAAAGTTGTGGATTATAAAGATAATATCATGCATAAATAATTACCGCAACTGAATTCATCGCTTCCATCGTAGCAGTCATATATTTTGTCACAGCGCCAGGAGCCATTGATGCACACAGAATGTCCGCAATCGAACTCACTCGCAGCACAAGTCAAATTTTCTGATGAAAAAAACGAAAGAAACCAATACATTGTAATTAAGTGCTACCACAAACGTCCTCGGCAGTTTGTTTTCAAAAATAGTCAACGCATCATGGATATCAAAAGACAACAAAATTGTTTAGGCTTTATCTAATGTATATTGTTGGCCCACTTAAGATTTAGTTAAATTTTGTGACAACAACGTGAAAGCAGAAAGTTAGTGATCACGAGTGGTCGTGAGTGACCGGCTTATGGATCAATTCTTACCAGTCGCTGGGATGCTTGAAGCAGATAACACAAATCCAGATGTCGCTGGAATTGAATAGGAAGAGAATTTCAACCAAATCTGATTTCCAGTCGAGATCAGATCAGGAGGTTCTTTCGACCTGTACCAATTGAAGAACTGGTTGCTGTAAATGTTGTCACCATCACCCGCCGAAAAGTAGGCGGAGTATTCATCAGCTTCGAAACTGGAAAAGGTGATGTAGATTTTCTGGTTCTCCTCCGCGTGAAGGATCCAATTCTTGTCGATGTAATTTGAATAGTTGCCGGGATAGTTTGGCGAAGATATCTCGAGGGTGTCGCTTGCATTGATGTACAACACAACAGTATCTGTGAAGGAAGGTCGGTTGGTATCAAAGCGGATTAAAGAGTTGTTTGAAATGTTTGAGCTTTAAAACGATGTCGGGTACGTTCAGGAAAGGATATCTTGATTGTCCAGTTTTCTGCCTCCCTTGATGAGTAATTTACGAAACACCTTTGCAGAGGCTTATGCGGATTATACATTAAGCTCAGCCATTATTCGTCAAACACAGAGAAGTACCAAAATATTTGCGATTGAATGTTTTTTTCGCAATGGGTTCAGACCCCCAATTCAACTGCACTTCTTTATTATCCGCTGTATCGGTCGTATTATAATCAAATTTAAAATATGTGGCAAGCGAAGGTATACGCATACTGAGATGAGACCATATCCGATCTTTTAAAAGCAATATGTTTGAAAGTTTTCTGCAACCGAAACGTATAGTTTCTAAAAAAAAAAAGCCCCGGGTGAGATTTGATCCAGAAATGGGCTTTTTATTTGGCCTGACACGATTCAGGGTAAAAATCGACACATTTGTGGGTCACAATGACACTATTGGCAGGTGATACTTGGTCAACTTTGACAAAGAAAATAAGTCGGAGAAGTGTCACTCAGACCCCCAAAAGTGTCAGTTTTGACCATGAAAAGTGTGAGGTCAAATAGAACTCGGATTTAGGGTCAATGTGACCCGAGACTTTTTATTACTATAGGACTGAATATTTACCAGTATTATACCCCGGTGGTGCCACGCTCGTCCACATCTGACCACCTATTAACACAATTAGAAAAAGTCGTAAATCAAACCTGTTGTTGCGTGATTGGTTTGTCGTCAGTTGCCTAACTCTATTTTCTAGACATTAAACCATTCTGTGTTTTAAGGCCAGCGTCGTTGGATGGCTTTATTTCTTCAACGCCTAAGGAAATATCTCTATTTTTACTGTAATTCAATACATACAGGATTAATAGTTTTGATAGGCAACACAAAACCGATGACTTTGCGACACAAAATTGAAGTTAATACAAGTATGTAACAAAAATATCATGCATAATTACCGCAACTGAGTTCATCGCTTCCACCGTAGCAGTCCCACTGATAATCACACCGCCAGGAGCCATTGATACACACTGAATGTCCGCAGTCAAACTCACTCGCAGCACAAGTCAAATTTTCTGACACAAAGAAAAAGGAAAAAGGACGACACATTAATTCTGATCACTTTTAATGCAAACATCCTCTGCAGTTTTTTTTGGTCACAAATTAGTCAACGGAGTTTATCTATGGGCTATCCCAAAACAACGAAGCCATTTGTTAAATCGGGCTTCATCCAGTGGATATAACAGGCCCATAACATAAACTAAAAGCACGTTTGCCAACCCATATTAAACAATAGAAAAGTCGTAAATAAAATATGTTGCTAGATGAGTGGTTTGTTATCAGTTGCGTTACTAAATTTTCTAGGCAAAACTATGTTGTATTTAAAACCAGCGTCGTCTGATGGCTTCATTACTTTAACGCCTACAGAAATGTCTCAATTTTTTACTGCACCTCAATAAAATCAGGAACGTTCAATTTGATAGACTACACAACAAAGGATTACATTTTGTTTCAAACGTAAAATTACAACCCAATTCAAGCTGATCAAATTAGGTTGTTTTGCCCTTCACCGACGCTTAAACACTGTATACTCAGTGTGTTACTTCCCGAGTGAAAGTTGGAAAAATCACACGGGTTGGACTCGAACCCACGACCTCCTGCTTTCTAGTGCAGATGTCTTACCACTCGACCACCGAGCTAACGGAATCGGTTGATTGGTTCGAATCTGATGTACACAGCAGCGGGTACCGTATAAACTATTATAAGAAGGAATTTTGCGTCGGGGTGATATCAATCAAATCAGGGTGGTTTTTTTTGCCCTTCAACGACGTTTAAAAACTATATACTCAGTGTGTTACCTCCCGAGTGAAAGTTGGAAAAAAAATCACTCGGGTGGGACTCGAACCCATGACCTCCTGCTTTTTAGTGCAGATGTCTTACCACTCGACTACCGAGCTAACGGGATTGGTTGGCTGGTTCGAATCTGATGAACATAGCAGCGGGTACCGCTTATATTATCTTGTAATAGTTTATGCGGTATCAACTGCGATGTACATTAGATTCGAACCAGCCAACCGATCCCGTTAGCTCGGTGGTCGAATGGTACGACATCTGCACTAGAAAGCAGGAGGTCATGGGTTCGAGTCCCACCCGAGTGATTTTTTTTCCAACTTTCACTCGGGAGGTAACACACTGAGTATACAGTGTTTAAACGTCGGTGAAGGGCAAAAACCTGATTTGATTGATATCACCCCGACGCAAAATTCCATCTTATAACAATCCAAGCTGACCAGGATTAACAAAAGTATAATAAAACACTATGACTCGAAAGCCTGTCCATCCTTCCGTTCTAATCACTTTTATATTGCAAACATCCTCTGAAGTTTGTTTTTCAACAACTTGTCAACGAAGTTTAGTTCATTGGCTACTACAGGACAACGAAAACATTTTTAAATTAGATTTGATGACAACGTAAACATTTTCAAATTGGACTTCATAAAAAAAGCATATTATAGGCCGGCTGTCAATAAATGCAGTGACATCATGGGCGTCGCCAGAATTTTTTCTAGAGGGGGGCAAACTTTTTTTGGCCAAAAAATGCTTGTATTTCTCAACACATTCTCGATTTAAATCTAAAAATTAATGTGGCCTGACGTTGTGAACTTAGCTAAACTCTTCAGAGGCTAAAACAGAAATGACAGAGGTACATACATTAACATGGGGGTGCACACAAACATACAGGGCTGAAAGAAGAAACACAAAAGGAGGATTAGGTGGGAAAGGTGTGGAAAGATGCAGGGGAGGGTGGATGAGAGAACAAAGAAACAAAGGGAGATGGCAAACCCCAAGGGGTCTGGTATAAACAGAGGAGGGACCAGAAAGGGGAAGGATCAAATGTCACAGGGAGTGGGAACGGACAAAGGAGTGTGAGAGTGAAGGGGGATGATGCGGGGGGGGGGGGGAGAGAAACAGTATGGAGGTGGAAAGGGATGAAAGATGGGGGAAGATGGGTAAACACAATCAAGGAAGACCAGGTGGATTATCTGTAACAGAAGACAATGGAGGAAGAAAAGGATTAATCATTTCCAAGTTGGATGTTGAGACCATGTGGTTGAATAGTTCGAAGACGATTCATCCACACTTTCTCTCTGCTGAGGCGAACTGAGTCCTTGCGATGGCCAAGAGATTCAATGCCCTGCAAAATCATATCAGAAATGGAGTGGTTAGGCAGGTTGAAGTGATGACCAACAGGGGTGTCTAGTTTCTTGGTGTTGACCGTTGACCGGTGGGCATAGAAACGCTTCATGAGCGTATTCTTAGTCTCACCTACATACTGCACTCCACAGACCCTGCAAGAAATGAGATATATGACATTAGAGGTGTTACAAGCGATGTTGGCAATGGTTCTGTGGGTAGTGACAGAAGAGTGGCCAGAAAAAGGAGTCAGACTCCTGGACATGAATCTGGCAGACAACACATCTGGAACTGCACTTGAAAGTACCATGCTGGGTGGGAGGGGATGCATCTAAGGATGGGACTTCAGCTCGAACAATCAAGTCCCGTAGATTTCGAGGACCCCTGTAAGCCAATGTGGGGCCGTTGGGGATGGCGCGGGCAAGGCGATCTGAAGTATGCAGGATATGATGATTGTCATTAGTGATTTTGTGAAGGGGAGGGAGATTGGGGTGAAACGTGGTAACCAAGGGAATCATGGGTTTGGCCATGGCATCAGGGGCCTTTCCCGTGAGAGCTAGATTTCTGGGGATAGCTTTAGCTCTGGCAATGGCACGATGAACTTGGCGAGAGCTGTGACCCCTGGCCACCAAGTTGTTCCTCAGTATCTGTGTATGGCGGGAGAAATCGGAATCATTAGAACAAATTCTTCTGAGTCTGAGTGCCTGGCTAAACGCTATGCCAGTTTTGCAGTGCCTGGGGTGACAGCTGGAGGAGTGGAGGTACTGATGGGTGTCTGTGGGTTTGGAATACAGGTCAGTGGTTAGTGAGTTGCCTTGCTTGCGGACGGTGACATCCAGAAAGTTGGTTTGGTGAGCCGAGAACTCCGATGTGAATTTGATGGTTCTGTGGAAGGAATTGATGTGGTTAGTGAAGGTCAAGAGACTGTCCTCATCACTGGTCCAGATAAAAAACATCATCATCTGGTGTTTTTTTTTTCTTCTTCTTCTTCTTTTTTTTTTTGGCTTTTCCAGGAGGGGGGGGGGGGGCAAGTGCCCCCCTTGCCCCCCCTCGCGACACCCATGAGTGACATGGGTCAATTCTTACCAGTCGATGGGATGCTTGTAGCAGATAACACAAATCTAGATGGTGTTGAACTCCAATAGGACGTGAATCTTAACCAGATCTGATTTCCATGAGAGATCAGATCGGGAGGTTCATTCCACCTGCTGTAGCTGTGCCACTCGAAGAACTGGTTGCTGTATAGGTAGGTACCATCACCCGCCGAAAAGTAGGCGTAGTATTCATCAGCTTCGAAACTAGAAAAGGTGATGTAGATTTTCTGGTTCTCCTCCGTGTGGATGATCCAAGTCTTGTCGATGTCATCTGAACTATTGCTTGGATAGTTTGGCGAAGATATCTCGAGGGTGTCACTTGTATTGATGTACAACACAGTGGTATCTGTGACAGAAAGCCAGTCGATGAAAGCTATTTAAAAGTTGTTAGAAATCTTTAGGTTTAAAACGGTGTCGGGTAGTTTAAGGTTGGAAATTCACAGAATTAAAACAACTTTGCAACTTCTTATTGGGTTGACCCCAAGCTCAGTCATAATGTGAAATTTGGAACTATAAGCAATAGTTCGTTTTAGCAAAAGTGTCGGGTCCTCATAGTAACTTCCATCCGTATCGGCCAAAATCTAATCAACTTAAAAAATATTTGTCAAACGTAAATGTGCCAAACCGATATGTGAACTTAATCGTTCTTTAATAATCAATATTGCTGTGAAATTTTCATTACGCAAGAGTAATTGTGGAGTAAATTTTTACCGGGATTATACCCGGTGTCTTGACGGTGATCCACGTTTGAAAACAATTAATACAAGTCGGAACGTTACATCTATTGTTGTGTTGATTGTTTTCTGCTTGGTACCGTTACTCAATTTTTTAGATGCGAGTAATTATTATGTATCCAAGGCTAGAGGCGACTGATGGATTCATTTTTTACATACCTAAAGAAATATCTTCATCTTCACTGCTATTTACGGAGCTTTTAAAGGGACATAGGTGAAAAAAAAAATTAAAAACATCTTCGTTAGAAAGAAAAAATCTGCGTTCGAACGAAAAAAATCTGCGTTCGAACGAAAAAAATCTTCGTTCGAACGAAAAAAATCTGCGTTCGAACGAAAAAAATCTGCGTTCGAACGAAAAAAATCTGCGTTCGAACGAAAAAAATCTGCGTTCGAACGAAAAAAATCTGCGTTCGAACGAAAAAAATCTGCGTTCGAACGAAAAAAATCTTCGTTCGAACGAAAAAAAATCTGCGTTCGAACGAAAAAAATCTGCGTTCGAACGAAAAAAATCTGCGTTCGAACGAAAAAAATCTTCGTTCGAACGAAAAAAATCTTCGTTCGAACGAAAAAAATCTGCGTTCGAACGAAAAAAATCTGCGTTCGAACGAAAAAAATCTTCGTTCGAACGAAAAAAATCTGCGTTCGAACGAAAAAAATCTGCGTACTTGGGCTGCCGGCCGGAGACACAGACGCCATTGTGACGACGTGGTTAATTTAAAAGTTAATTCTAAGAATTGGTTATATTTTACACCAAGCTTAGGGTGTCGTCATATATAAATAACGGGAAAAAATCAAGATTAACACCGTTTGTGTCATATTTAACACTCCAGGTTTGGCAGTGTGGAATGTACATACAGAATGTAGTATTTGGTTTGGTGCTTGATTGAAATGAAAGAAACAAATATGGGATAAGATAAAAAAAAAATATGGTTCTCATTAGGATTGAAACCCAGGACTCTTTGCAAGGGCCGTCACAGCCTGCACTATGAAATTAGAGAAGGAAAAAATCTAGTGGTAGTCCCCCTGGTCAATGTTTTAACTGTGACAGAACTGATTGAGTGACCCCCCCCCAGAAAAACAGGCCCCCAAGTGCCCCCTGCAAATTATACCCCAATTATGAACCTGGTCTTGGTTTGGAATCCCGATGATGAACAGGTGCTTTTCTCTCCCATGTTTAGTTCGATAGTGATTTGGCACCACAATATTTCTGGCCTTTCCTGCAAAGCAGGGTCCTGAAAGGGTCCTGTTATTACACAAGTGTTAAAACCTTTAGCTAAACCACGAGTACTTTAAAGTAAACAGCAATGTCAATTTGCAAAAGCTTTAGGCTTTAAAATAAATACCAATTACAAACTCACAAAAAAGTCACCGAAAACCAATGATTTAATTTCATGTTTATAAGACCGCTTTTCTTTATTTGCGAGTCTGTAAGGCTCATGCATAAAGACAGCCCAAACAAACACGGCTTAAGCCATTAGTAGATATACTTAATTCGAACGCAGATTTTTTTCGTTCGAACGCAGATTTATTTTCGTTCGAACGAAGATTTTTTTCGTTCGAACGCAGATTTTTTTCGTTCGAACGAAGATTTTTTTTCGTTCGAACGCAGATTTTTTTTCGTTCGAACGCAGATTTTTTTCGTTCGAACGCAGATTTTTTTCGTTCGAACGCAGATTTTTTTTCGTTCGAACGCAGATTTTTTTCGTTCGAACGCAGATTTTTTTCGTTCGAACGCAGATTTTTTTCGTTCGAACGAAGATTTTTTTCGTTCGAACGCAGATTTTTTTCGTTCGAACGCAGATTTTTTTCGTTCGAACGCAGATTTTTTTTCTTTCTGACGAAGATGTTTTCAATTTTTTTTTTTTCATCTATGTCCCTTTAAAAGCTCCGTAGCTATTCAATCAATCAGAAAAATTGATTGTGATGGACAGCAGAACGCCGATGACATTTTATCCACAAAATTAAGGTTATTGCCACGATGTAACAAAAAAGTTGTGGATTATAAAGATAATATCATTCATAAATAATTACCGCAACTGAATTCATCGCTTCCATCGTAGCAGTCATATATTTTGTCACAGCGCCAGGAGCCATTGATGCACACAGAATGTCCGCAATCGAACTCACTCGCAGCACAAGTCAAATTTTCTGATAAAAAAACGAAAGAAACCAATACATTGTAATTAAGTGCTACCACAAACGTCCTCGGCAGTTTGTTTTCAAAAATAGTCAACGCATCATGGATATCAAAAGACAACAAAATTGTTTAGGCTTTATCTAATGTATATTGTTGGCCCACTTAAGATTTAGTTAAATTTTGTGACAACAACGTGAAAGCAGAAAGTTACTGGTCACGAGTGGTCGTGAGTGACCGGCTTATGGATCAATTCTTACCAGTCGCTGGGATGCTTGAAGCAGATAACACAAATCCAGATGTCGCTGGAATTGAATAGGAAGAGAATTTCAACCAAATCTGATTTCCAGTCGAGATCAGATCGGGAGGTTCTTTCGACCTGTACCAATTGAAGAACTGGTTGCTGTAAATGTTGTCACCATCACCCGCCGAAAAGTAGGCGGAGTATTCATCAGCTTCGAAACTGGAAAAGGTGATGTAGATTTTCTGGTTCTCCTCCGCGTGGAGGATCCAATTCTTGTCGATGTAATCTGAATAGTTGCCGGGATAGTTTGGCGAAGATATCTCGAGGGTGTCACTTGCATTGATGTACAATACAACAGTTTCTGTAAAGGAAGGTCGGTTGGTATCAGAGCGGATTAATGAGTTGTTGAAAATGCAGATGCTTATGCTGATTATACATTAAGCTCAGTCATTATTCATCAAACACACAGAAATACAAAAAATACAAGCAATTTATTTTTTCCTTCGCAATTATGTCAGGTCCCAGAATTAACTGCATTTGTTTATTATCAGCTGTATCGGTCATTTTATAATCAAATGTAAAATATGTGGCAAGCAATGGCATACGCAAACTGAGACGTGATGCGCAAATGCGATCTTTTAAAAGCAAACTGCATTGATGTACAATACAGTAGTATCTGTGATGGAAGGTCGGTCGGTCTTAGTGACTAGTAACGAGTTGTTGAAACGTTTTAGCTGAAAATGATATCAGGTACGTTCAAAGGAGGATGTCTTGATAGACTCACATTCCTTCTTCTGTGATTCGACATTCACCGATAGAAACAATATTCCATCACTTAAAGGGGTTGCTTAAACTCGCTATTCAATTCTATCCAAGGACAGGAGTTGGTAAATTACGTTGCAAAAGATTCGGGCCCCCAAAGTTATTATATTTTCCCCTCTTTTTTATGATAAGCCGCTTTTTGCAATATGTAAAGAAATTTTAGACACGAGGCAAACTGTACTGTAAGCATGATCGATTTTATATTTGAAAGGAAACTACAACCACTTGAAATACTTAGTTTGCGAGAGTCAGCGATTCTAAGTATGTACATTAGAAAGATTGACATTTCCTCAAAGGAGCAATTTAGTGATGTCATGTTGTAGAAAAGTACTTTTTGAGTACTTACCGGTATAATGTCCCGGTGGTGCAACGCTCGTCTGCCAACCTGTTTAAACCATCAGAAAAAGTCCTATGTTGCAAATCTCCATTTTACAAACAAAATCAACGGTTTCTTTATGCAGGGACAGTACTATTTTTGTCTGCAGAACGTATCACGTACTTTTTCTATTAGCCAGCAAGTCGGCAATTTATAAGTCATACTATTTCAAACAATCAATAAATTGGCTGAACCCAACGTACTATACAATATTTGAGTGGTATTATGTAACCTAAGGTTAAGCTCATGGTCGTTTTAATTTTCAGTATTCAATGTATTCACTGCCACTTTAAATGGTCAGAATGACTGATAAACATACTAAAAAGTGTCCAAAAAGTTGTGTGTTGTAAATATCACGCATAATCACCGCAATTGAGCTCATCGCTTCCATCGTAGCAATCTGATTCATAATCGCACCGCCAGGAGCCATTGATACACACTGAATGTCCGCAGTCAAACTCACTTGTAGAGCAAGTCACATTTTCTGAACCAAAACAACAAACAAACAACACATAAGAAAACAGTCATGTACGCGAATCAGTTCTCACCAATGCTACAAACTACTCGAAATAAGTTAAACGAAAGTTCAAATGCTGTCACAAATAATTGAAACGGCCGTTTATCTAGGTACATCAATGAATGACCATTGGCGACCTCCAAAATAACAAAAAGTGTCCAATGTATGAACGTTTTCTTACCACTTGCCGTGATACTTGTAACCGATAACAAAAACCCAGAACGTGTTGAACTTCCATCCGATGTGAATCTCAACCACATCTGATTCCAAGAAGAGATCAGATTGGGAGGATCTTTCGTCCCGTGCCACACGAAGAACTCGTTGTAGTAATTGCTGTCACCATCACCGGCCCGAAAATAGTCATAGGCTCGCTCAGTTTCAAAACTGTGGAAGGTGATGTGAATCTTTTGGTCCTCCTCCGACTTGATGATCCACGTCTGTTCAACGTTATTGGGGTAGTACATTGGATAGTACGGCGAGGATATCTCGAAGGTCTCACTTGCATTGATATTCAATACAACGGTAGCTTCTGTTATAGAAAATGGAAATAAGATATGAACATCCAAGAAAAAAATAAACGAGATTGTACATTCCTTTTTTGTTTTTGACAAAATTTGAAACCATTGAGGCTGTAAGCAACATATATAATGTAATTACTTTATGAAAATGCTGAGTTGTAAAATGTGCAGAAAACGATTATCTGAAGTGACGTACAAATGAATGCGTGTTATATATGGGCAAAAACGACTGGACTTCCCCACTGCATGCTTACAATTAAAACAGTGGCCTTTGTGTGTTAATTAATTTGTAATCAAATTGCAAATCTAAATGCAGTGCAGCTCGATTCTTATCGCATAAAAGTGGGGCTGTTAGGGTCAAATATGTGATACAATTGTGCACTTTGTGACAAAAGCATGAAACTTCGCATGTTAGTTCTTCATGCCATGAAGAAAATTTTCAGATGTAAAGACATTTCATATTTGACCTCTGGTGACCTTTGAGAGGTCAATGACCTTAACATACACTATTTATAATAATTTTTCTTGAAAACACCACTTTCCTATGACCCCAGTCTATGTCATAGGTCTTCAGGCCATGGAATTAATGATCAGATGTGAAAAAAAATCATGCTTGACCTCCGGTGACCTTTCAGAGGTCAATGACCTATATATACAGACCCAACTCTAAAAGTTAGGTTTTATGCTATGAAAAGCATTTTCATATGAAGGGCATTTCATATCTGACCTCTGGTGACCTTCAAGAGGTCAATGAACTTTGTATGCCCTATTTATAGTATTTATAAGATTTACTATTCAAAATCCCACTTTTTTATGACCCAAGTCTAAAAGTTGGCTCTTCGTGACATGAACAGAATTTTCAGATCTAGGACCATTCATATTTGACCCCTGGTGACCTTTTAGAGGACAATAAACTTTGCATACCCTATTTATCATATTTAATATTCCAAATGCCACTTTTCCCTGACCCAAGTGTAAATAGTTCAAAACAAGTGTATTTTAAGTATAATTCTACAGCATGTCATGAATTCAGACCCCAAGGACAATTTTGTTATGACCTCTGATCTCAATTTCCCTTTTCGAAGGGCAGACAGGGGCGCGACAGAATACAGGAGGAACATTGGACAGGAGTCACACCCATTATAACATAACAGTGACCAGTGGGCTTGGTAAAAAAGTTAAAAATGTGGTGACCCAAGTCCATCTAGATACCACAGAATGTAATAAGTACACAAGAGTGACTATTGTGAGACATTTGTACATATTACATTGAAAAGAAAGTCCAATAGTCTTCTATCCCAGTCGCCACATGTTGCGTCTGCCAATTGAAAAAGGGAAATAGAGGACAATTGTCACCCCAAATTTTGTTTGTTGGATTTGAATTCCTTACATGACTATATAATAAAAGGTGCAATACCTTTCTTTTGCAGTATTGAGGTTTGGGTCACGAAAAAAAGGCGTTTTGACGAATAAATATGAAAAATAGCGAAACTGATTAAGGTATATAAAGTTCATTGACCTATCAAAGGGTACCAAAGGTCAGATATGATTTTCCCATATCTGAAAATTCTTTTCATGTCACAAAGAGCCAACTTTATGACTTGGGTCATGAAATAGTTGGGTTTTGAATAATAAATCTTATAAATATCTATAACTAGGGCATACAAAGTTCATTGACTTCTTGAAGGTAACCAGAGGACAGATATGAAATGCCCTACATATGAAAAAAAAAATCATTGCATGAACACAAAACATTCAGACTTGGTCTTGAAAAAGTTGGGCTTTATATAAAGAGTAAATCGTTATAACGATAAATATATATAAAAAGGTCGTTGACCTCTGGAAGGTCACTAAAGGTCAAATATTTCTTTTGCTTTCACATCTGATTTTTATTTTCATGGCCTGAAGACCTATGACATAGTATTGGGTCATAGGAAAGTGGTGTTTTGAAGAACAATTGTTATAAAAAGTGTATGTAAAGGTCATTGATCTCTCAAAGGTCACCAAAGGTCAAATATGAAATGTCTCCATATCTGAAAATTTTCTTCGTGGCATGAAGAGCCAACATGCCAAGTTTCATGCTTTAGTCACAAAGTGCACAATCATATCACTCAACAACCCCACTATAAAGAAGTAATTACTCATGCAATCAAAATTGGAAAATGAAATTCTTGATTGGATTGGTTCAATAATCGGTTCTGGTTTGACAAAAGAGTTTGCATTGGTAAGTTTGTGGGTCTTTTCATGTATTTGCGCAAGCGCACAATGTAGTCAAATTTTCAACAAATGCTACCGCAATTAGGTTAATTCTAAGTGATACAAAAGCAGAGACGAATGCAATTTGATTGATAATGAATCTCAATAAATCGATGAAATCGCTGAAGTTGATAAGACACGGACATGCCTGCACTGAATGTAAAACTGTGCTTACCTGCAGTTGCATATCCCGATGGTATATCGGTTATCTGATCTGGAGTGGTGGTTTGCTCGTAGGATACCTGTGTCACTGTAAAGAAAAATGTCAGGAATTAAATTGCCATGAATATAATTGTCTTACGCGTCTGTAGGGTAGCAAGATGTGCATGTACAAATCAGGGTTTCCAACAGCCTTTGTAATCTCTTCCAGTTAGATCCCATTAAAGAACGCCATTGAAGTTGACACTGCATTTACTCAACAAGTATGGTTGTTTTTTTGAGCAGTTGTATCTCGAAAAACGTGCGTAGTAAGGTTCCATAGTGAAAATATCGTGACACGGTGTTGGAGAATATTACAGAGTATTAATATTATACTAAAAACACGATTTCATCCTTTTTATAGCTCCATGATTTCACAAACATGTGTATTACTAAGTCGAATTCGGGTATAAATCAGTGTTGGAGGTCTCGAGGCCGGCCTCGGACTGGAGGCCGGCCTCGAGGCCGATTTTCATGGCCTCGGCCTCGGCCTTGGCCTCGGAGGTGCAAGGCCTCGGCCTTGGCCTCGGCCTTGGAGCCTTCCGGCCTCGGCGAATCGGTCGAGGCCGGCTCGAGGCCGCCCATTTTGATGTGTTTTCTATTCTAATTAGTTTTATTTTTTTACTGTATCAAACCCTCGAGATTCTGACTCAGTGGGTTCCGTGAAACTAACGCGTATAGGCCTACAGTGTACGCACGAATGAACTGGAGATGGTTGCATTGAACGTACTCAAGTACGTAGCATCTTAGCATCAAGTACGTAGCATCTTAGCATCAAGTACGTAGCATCAAGTACGTAGGCCACTGTTTCAGTAAAAGTCTGAACTTTCTGGGTACGATCGAGTGTACTAGTCCGTACCATTTTCCCCCATAAAGATATGATAAAAACAATTACGATTTATCAAGTAGATTTTATTTTTACACGGTGATTTAAATGAAAGTTTCGGCTCACCCGGTAATGTTTGGCGCAAATGGTCGATATGGAAAGCGCGATTTCAGAATTCGTTTTTCCATCCAAATGAATGCAAAGTTTTGAATGAATGTTTTAATAATAGGAGTCAGTATTCCTCGTGGTACCAGGATACTTTTTTGTATTTTAAGAGCCATGTTGATACTTATTACATGTATAAGCACGGTTTGAAATTGACTAATTTTGCGTGGTTACAGATATACGGCCAAAACCTCTGGACTCCCTACCTCTTGCCATGATCTTAAAATTCTTCGAAGCCATTGGATTCAAATCGGATGATCCGAGAATTCATGGTCATTTTGATGAACTGAGTGATATCATGCACGCAATGTTCCGTGTTGCCGTGTTGTTTGGAGCGGGAGTGGCCATTGCCAGACTTTGTCTGGTACCGCGGTATTAACAGTGATAATGCGTGGACACCTATCCCGTTGTGTGGAGCGGGATTGGAACTATGCTTTGCCCGTGCGTAACGGCGGGCCGTCTGGCATTGTCTGGTCGCATCGCGGTGTTTGCTCGGCGCGCGCCTGGACAGTGCGAAGGTCGGGGGGGGGTCGTAACTTTTTGGTTATGAGTGGTAAAAACCTGATTCAAAAATCAAGTTGTTGTTTATTTAATGGGGATTCTTATGATATTAAGCATTTTGATAGGTTTTGTAAATAAAATTTATAAAACATGCTAAAAGTAAATGATGTAAATCTTACAGAATAGAAACTCAAAATTTGGCCATTGAAATTGTTGTATCTCCAAAGGGCAAACACCTATGAGCCTGATTCAAACGCCATTGATAATGTTGTGTAATTTGCTTTCAGTGATACAAAACTTGAGATTTCTTTCTTTAAAAAATAATATTCGCCGGACTCCCTACAAGAGGAAACCCATTGCAAGCTGTAAATTTGTAAGCCAGGCACTCCAAAACTCAGTGAATTCAACTAAAAAGATGTTAAAACTCCAACATAATCTTAGCCTTGTTTTAGTGATTTATATTTTATTACGTGTTTTGATAGCTGGCCTCGGCCTCGGCCTTGGCCTCGGAGGTGGTGGCCTTGGCCTTGGCCTCGCGGTTGTGGCCTCGGCCTCGGCCTTGGCCTCGGAGGTTGTGGTCTCGGCCTTGGCCTCGGCCTCGGAGGTTGTGGCCTCGACTACAACACTGGTATAAATACACCATATTTGCGCATCGGCCATCTTAAATTGAAAGCAAGGAAAAGTCTTTATTTTTGAAAGTAGAAATTAAAACAATGCCGTACAAGTTCAGTACAAATTGATGATGAATAATCTAAAATGTTTGAATACACATAATCCTGATGTTTTAAGCCATATTTCCAAAAAACTGAAATGGAGGTTTGGCACGCACTTCAATTATAAAATAGTCTGGCACCATCTTATTCAACATTTAGCAATTTATTAAATAGACTCAGGGAACACGACAGAAAACGATTCCTCGTGAATGAGGTCCACAACCATCGGGCAGACAACGCCGACGGCCGCGAAGCACACCCAGAAGGCTAATAATTCACAGCCCTTCCCATAACAAAGGGCAGTGGTTCGAAGAAAAAAGACCTTGCCTGTGGCAAGGAGGAACAAGCTAACCTTGAGGAGCGGAGTGGGTCATCCGAAACATTCAACGGCATTACCTCATCACATCAGACATGTGCACAACAACTGAGCACCGCCAAGGACCGGTCGAGGCCTTCACCACACTGGTCCGAATCGTTTCGAGCAACACTACCTCAACATCAAGATTGATACAGGGGCGAATGCAAATACCCTTGTCAGTTTGAAGGATGCTGGCGTCAAATATACGAAGACAAGTGGAGAAATCAACTCTCCCCGACACGTCGTCACCGACACCACGAAGTATTATTATTATTATTAGGTGAGAGAGGGCGCTTCAGAGAGGGAGGTCATGCATTTACCATCGGCAGCAAATTTGAGGGATAATCACTGCTTTTTACCAGAGATATAAAAAAGGCACTTAAATATCAACATCCATCACAAGGAATTCTTATACCATCCTTTTATCTTCAAAATGCTGAAGTCTGCTTAATTAGTGGCTGGTTTTCCAGCACCAAAATACCACCCTGACGGTCGGCCTGTGACCGCCATATTGGTCAGCCATCTTGGATGATTGGTTTATGCGCATATGCATGGAGCTGATGCATGTATGTCATGCACAAACACATGATGGCCCTGCATCTGTTCTTATCAGTTGTCTCCTTGCTACTTCTATACCAGCAAGTCATCCCAGAGTACAATCCAGCTATCCCCAACCCTGCAAGCAACCTGACATTATTGATGGCAGGTGACATCCATCCAAACCCGGGACCTCGTGTAAAATATTCCAGCATATACCCTTGTGGATTATGTGAGTACCCTGTCACATGGAACTGCAAAGGTGTTGCCTGTGACGACTGTAGTATCTGGTATCACCAGTCCTGCATTGATTTGTGCTCAGCTGACTTTGAATTATTAAATCATTCCAGCATTCAATGGAAATGCCACAAATGTGATAGCACAAACTGTGATAGCTTTACATACCATAGTTATGAACTACATTACCCCAGCGATGACTTGAACATCGACTCAAACATCGAACTTGGCAATATACCATCATCAGAAAATTCCTTTAGACCACTGCAGACAAGTAGTCCAATAGCAAGTACCCAGACTGATGATGAAAGAGCTGGGGAAAGTTACACATTGTCACAAGTATGTAGCCCAACCATGGCAACACAAATGCCCAGGGCCCACAGCTCAGTCTCATATCGGCCAGGCACACAAAATCTAAGAATAATGACAGTAAACTGCCGGAGTGTGCTGGCCAAAAGGTCAGAACTTGCCATCGCCATTGAATATATCAAACCGGACATTGTATGTGGAACCGAATCTTGGCTGACAGGAATAAAACCAGGCCAAAACCCTTCTGAGGGTTATGTGAAATCAAGTGAAATCTTCCCAGAAAATTACACTGCCTACAGAAACGATCGCTGTAGCCTAGGTGGAGGAGTCTTCGTACTTGCTCATCGAAACTTGGTCACAGTTGAGCTCCCGCAACTTGTGACAAATTGTGAACTCGAATGGGTCAAAGTAAAACTGGAAAATAATAAAGAACTGATCATTGGATCCTTTTACATGCCCCACCGAAATATTAACACATTGAATGAACTGGATAAGTCATTCAGACTTTTGACAAGCTGTGGTTTCCAAGATAAGCATATTATCCTTGCAGGTGACTTCAATTGCCCCGACATAGATTGGGAGCACTGTATTGTTGACCCAAGGAGCAAAGACAATACAACACAACAAATGCTGCTTGACATAACTTCTCACCTCACTCAAGTCCATATGTTACCCACGCGTGAGGACAACTTACTGGACCTGGTACTTACATCAAACCCAAGCCTTGTAAAGTCCTCGGTTTCTGCACCAGGGATATCTGACCACGACATTGTGATCACCGACATAGCAACTAAACCGACTATTACTAAACAAGCACCAAAGAAATACTACCAATTCTCGCAAGCCAATTGGGAGAGCTTAGCTGGAAACTTGGATGCACTCTCACAAGACATCATAAGTATGCAACAAAGCGGCTCCAATGTACACCAGATGTGGGAAAAATTCAGTTCAACGGTATTAAGCGAAATTGACAAACACATCCCCCACAAGATCAGGAAAGGTAACAACTTGTTACCCTGGCTAGACAAATCCATCGTGAAAATGATCAAAAGGAAAAGAAGACTGTACAAGCGTGCAAAGAAAAACAACAAATGTAGCCTCCAAAAACAATGTAGGAGGAAAATCCGAAGAGCCCACTGGAACTACATCAATAAAGTCATTCAGGAAAGCCTCGCAAACAACAACAGTAAGCCATTCTGGAGATACATCAAAAACAGACGCCAAGATAATGTCGGTGTTGCCCCACTAAAGCACAAGGGGACCTTGAACAGTGATAGCTCATCTAAGGCAAAAATTCTCATCGAACAGTTCAGGTCAGTGTTTACACAGGACAAAAATCGTGTTCTCCCAGAAGTAAACACAAAAGTAGATCAACCAATTCCACGTATCGTCGTCCACTCAGTCATTGTAGCTAAACTGCTGAAGAAGATTAACATTGCAAAAGCACCTGGACCAGACAACCTACCAAACGCTGTGCTGAAAAATTGTGCTGACAACATCGCACCTGGTCTTGCAGCAATATACCAAACTTCCTTGACTCCGGCATCCTACCTGGAGATTGGCTTAAGGCCAATGTATCCTGTGTTTTCAAGAAAGGAGACAAACACCTATTCGAGAATTACCGTCCAATCTCCCTAACCTCAGTACTCTGTAAGCAACTGGAACATATCATTTACAAACACGTCATTTCACACCTTGAATATCACCAAATACTCACACAGTTAAACCATGGCTTCCGTCGTGGCTATTCCTGTGAAACACAACTTACAGTTACACTACATGACCTATTAAAATCTTTCGACGAGAAAAAGCAACTTGATATTGCCATACTCGACTTCAGTAAAGCATTTGACACCATCCCACACAACAAACTCCTCCACAAGCTCCACAACTACGGCATCAGGGGCCCTCTACATCAGTGGTTAACCTGCTTTCTCACCCAACGCACAATGAGAGTGGTATTGGAAGGAGTAGCTTCTCGGGAAGTGCCGGTCGACTCTGGGGTCCCCCAAGGGACAGTGTTGGGTCCCTTGCTGTTCCTTTGCCACATCAATGACCTTCCAGCCAGTGTGACATCCAAAGTCCGTCTCTTCGCAGATGACTGCCTGCTGTACCGACAAATAGATGACCCCAGTGATCATGTCATCCTCCAACAAGACATCGGAAACCTGGAAACTTGGGCGGGAAAATGGGGAATGCGCTTCAATGCCAAAAAATGTAACATTCTCAGCATTAGGAATAAATCAACACGTTTCTACACATTAGACAGCACTGTTCTTCATCAAGTACCTAGCAACCGGTATCTTGGTATACATATCTCTGAGGACCTCAAGTGGAATACACACATATCCAGTATATCCAAGAAGGCTGGCTCCACTTTAGGTTTTCTTCGCAAAAACCTTAGGGGTTGCCCAGTCAACTGCAGAAGAACTGCCTACCTAGCTCTGGTACGACCAATCTTGGAATACGGAGCTACAGTATGGGACCCTTACATAAAAGCCAATATTGACCGACTAGAACGCATCCAACATCGAGCTGTACGCTTCATCACCGGAGACTACAGATCACAGAAGCCCGGTTGCCTCACAGAAATGCTACAAAATCAACAACTACCATCTCTGCAAGACAGAAGGAAACAATTACGACTCGCATTCATGTACAAAGTGGTTAAGGGGCTAGTGCCAGCCATACCATCTCAGCTCTACCTAACATCTAAAAAACCTGGGAGACAAATTCGACCAAGAACACTTTTCAACTCTGCAACAACACACTCCATTGAAAGCTCCATAGCTGTCAACTCAAGGTGCTTCAGAGTTCCTCGGAGCAACACAGATCAATTCAAGTACTCCTTCTTCAACAGAACTATAATTGACTGGAACCATCTAGAGGAATGCGTAGTCCAAGCCGACTCTGTTGACACCTTCAAATCCCTCATCAGCCGCGGACCTCTCTCTCAATAAGTTACCGTACAGTGAACACCCTCTCTCTCCCGTTGCTCTTATGCCAGAATTGGTTTCTTGCAACGTACACCTACAGATACAGATACAGATACAAATGTCGAGGGCAATTTGAGTCCCCCACGCAAGTTTAAACTTGCGCGCGCAAGTTTAAACTTGCGCGAGGGACTCCTGAAGCACGCAAATTACACCGCGCCATTTTAATTTGCGCGCGAAAGTTTAAACTTGCGCAAAGGCGATCGCAACCTTCTTTTGCGGGCGGGATTTTCATTGATGAAGATTTTTTTTCAAAACACGAGTACATGGAGAAATAATGGAATAAATGAATGAATAAAGAAATAAATAAAAAGGGAAATTCAATTAGCGTCAATGAACAAAAAAAAACATTGAGATTTAGCAGTGCTTATCAGAGAAGTTGTTTAAGGGTACGTGGGGGCGGGGCCAGGGAGGGGACCAGGCAAGCAATCAACTTAAGCACACTAGCGGCGATTGCTTGGAAAGTGTACTAGCATTAGCATTTTATTTATATTCTTGAATGTATATAAATCATAATTTCCTAGGTGTAACCCGCTGTTAACATAAAAAAAATGATTATGTTCCCTTCAATTGTTCAAGTTTTGACATTATAGTAATCATTTACATTATTTTTAAAATGCTTATTCTACAATTAAAAAAGTACTTACTCTTAAAAAAATACTAATTAATTTAACAATTAATAAATTGTACGGTACAATAATTCATATTGTTTTTAGAAATACTTGCACAACATTTCGAGCGCTGTGTACACTTCAAAAATGCATAATTTGAAAAAAATTAATGAATGCATTACTAATTTAATTAATTAATTAAATGTATTACTTTAACAAATATTTTTTATTGCAGGCTCAATAATTCATATTAAAAAATGTTTACAACTTAAAAACGCTATGCATATAAAATGGTAATTATTTTAAAAAGTAATAAATTTGCGAATGATTTAATTAATGAATTTAATCAAATGTTTCAAAAAAAGGCATTAAGGCATTGTCTCCCGAAGCTCAGTGATGCTATTAAATCGGAGAAAAAAATCTGCTTTAAAAATAATGTTACATATCTGCATGAGTATACCCAGGCCGCCAGGGGCAAAATAGTTTAGCGGCTCTGTATGCGTGGCCGGGAAAATCTATGCAGTGCGCAAGTTTAAACTTGCGTGCGCAATTTGTAGCAAGGAAATGAATGCGCGCGGAAGTTAAAACTTGCGTGCGCGCAGGTTTAAACTTGCGCGGGAGACTCACTTTGCGCTCGACACAAACACTCTGTGTTAAACCATATTTTTTCCGATTTTCATTTTTTTGGATTTTTAAACATTTGTGACGAAAATGCCACTCTGGTCATTTTCTTAGACTCACCTGTACGCCTGGGTAACTTTTTATTAGGTTCCATCCACTTTTATAACTGTTTGATGACTTATTTTATCGCTAGTATTCACCAACCGTCAGCTGTTTTCATGCACTGCCACTGCCATATGTGTTTGTGTGTACTAACAATAGAGTTAGGGTAAATCCAATATGGCCGTCTCCTTGTTTCTAAAATCTGTTCGGATTGGCCTAAAGTTTTTAAAGGATATTTCTGATTTTAGATTATAAAACTGAGATTTCTAAGAGCAGAAAGTTGTATTTCCTTTATCTTTACCTATTTCACCACTTAGATTAAGTTTTTGGCAGAAAATATTTCAGTAGGCAATTATTTACCGAAATTTGCAGTGATTTCGTCTGCCAAGGCCTAAAATGCTTCATGAATATTCATGAGTATGACATCACTGGATTTTTATCAATGAAATTAGGTGATGTTTACGTTCAGTCGCCGACTTTGTTTTTGCCTTATTGTGAGAAATCTGGGGAAATCTGTTGTTCTGTTTTCAGTGTAAATGAAAGCTTAGGATTTAAGGATTATTTGTATACTTTGAGTGATGGATGTACAGTATAAATTATTGATTTTTCAGATGAATGAAAACTTTGTTGTGTATAGTAATTTTTGCTAGTTTACAACTTGTGGGCGTGGCTTATTTACTACGCGTACGCGCAGTCTGTGTGTAAGGCGCGCGATCCAAAGAGTATAAATAGGGCAGATTTTTGTGAATTCGGGGTTCGGGTGATTTAGTTAACTGAGTTTGCATTTGTCGAGTTGTAGTACTGCTGATCTCTGAGAAGTTGAGGAGCTGAGGAGAAGAGGAGCTAGTGAAGGCGCTAATAGGCACGTACAAAGCCTGTTTAATGTTTACATTATCGTGCAGATTCACGGGGGAAAAATAGTCATTATAAATTAAGTTAGGGAGGTTTGGCATTAAGAAGTTGAGGAGTAATTGAGGAGCTGAGGAGCCAGCTGAGGAGCCAGTTAAGGAGCTCTTAGGCGCAAACGGAGCCAGGTTGTTATTCGCCTATTCGCTAGGGGAAAGTGGTTTAATTAAATCTTAAGTTAAATTAAGGAGGGTTGGAATTAAGAAACAGAGGAGTAATTGAGGAGCTGAGGAGCCAGCCGAGGAACAGAGGAGCCAGTTAAGGAGTTGAGGAGCAGAGGAGCCAAGTGAGGAGCTGAATGTGGAGGACAATTTGTAAGTCACTTATTATTGGAATGGAGGAGCTGGATAAACTACTGGCAGACCCGCCAGAGGCCTTGACATAGCGAGACATTTGGACTTGCAGACGGAATTGCCTAGTCGTGTTTATATTTGGGAAACTACCGGCAGACGGAATTGCCTAACGTAGTGATATTTGTTTTTGAACAGGCAGACGTAATTGCCTATTGTCGTATTGTTCTTATAAGGGCATAGGATTTGCCCGTTGTTAAGTTTATAGTAAAGTTTAGGGAATAACTTAGAGACTGATTGTTTTGCCTCCCAGTGCAGAGAGCACTATCCTTTAAAGGTATCCTCCCCCCTTGGTAAATAAATTCCAGAGATTAGGCCCCTAGACTCGTTCCTCACTAGTGCAAAGTGCACTGCCATTTACTGTATTTTCTCAGCTTTGAATTAATTTTAAGTTTAAGCTCATCCTTGGCATTGTTATTTTGACTTTTGTTCAGTATTGAATTAATTTGCTAGTTTTCGAGTTGTGCTGAAGATTTTCCTGAGGTGTATCTTTCTTGAGTCAGTCCTTAGGAACTAGTAAGACTGTTTGTCACTTCACTTAACTTCTTGACTGGGTCATATATTTTGACTACGAACTTTAGACGCAGATTAAGAAATACTAAACCGGTGAGGCGGAACTCCGGGGGTTTAGGGCCTATAAATTTTCCGCCTGGTGGCAGCGCTATCTGTCACATTTGATCTGTAAGTTTCTTATTTTGATGTGTAATTTTCTCATTTTACCAGTAAATTTGTACATGTTCCTTTAACTGAATAAAGTTCCTTTAAGAACCAGTCTGTGTCTATTTATTTCCCCAATACCTTGATTGGCTAATAGTTTAGGCCTAATGAATATTTAATCAGGTCTTGCTCTCACATACTTTTCTTTTTCTCAGTTGAGTGAATGTACCTTATAAGGACAGATATGTGGTGTATGGTTGATTGTATGAGTGTTGCTGGAATGTGCCTTTTGTTGAGTGCCATGGTTAGTGGAGCTTGGAATTTTTGTCAGTTTTTCTTGGGGGTGCGGCCTAGTCAGTTGAGACCAGAGACCGATAGCAGAAGAGTCAACATTTTGCAGGACTCTTGAGCAGAATTTTGCTTTGCCAAATATCCAGTGTGTCATTGCCTAAAGAGTGCTGAATATTTAAACAGCCTTGTGTGACAAGCAGATTCTCTGATTTATTCGAGTGAAGAAACTCCTAACCGTAAGTTTACACACATTTGGTTTTATTATTCGTCACTATTTTCAAGTTGATTTATCTTTTATGTGATTGTATTAAATCTCAAAATCGTCCATCAAGACAGTGTAAAATTAAGGTACTTTGCGAAAACATGAAGATAAAATAATTCTGGTTTTCTTTAGGACTAAAAATTTAAGGTTTCAATTTAGTGAATCGGATTTTGGTATAATATTAATTCTTTAGATGGCACGTAATTCCGTGGTTTTAAGTTGAGCTACTATTACACCAGCTCTGTTGTGCTGAGAGCTACCTGTACTTCCCCTACCGCACCGGTTAGAAGTGACGTACCACCTGTATCTGATCTGTTGGACGGGAATCAGAGTGTGGCACTGCACATATAGACTGGGATCACCAAGCTTAGCATCGCCAACTTCATCATCTTCCCTTCATCTTTCCTCACACTATCGTCCTGGTAACATCTTGGACAAGTTTGACGGACCGCGAATCATACGGACCGATCACACTTTTCAAATTTCCGCCACACATTATTCATCAAGGCCTACCATTGCACGAAGTTTCAAAGCTTCAAGAGCTTTACTTTAATAATTACGCTAAGTATCCATGGCAACTTTTGAGCAAAAGTGACAATTTTCGTTTTCACGAATTAACACTCAAGTTCCATTTACCATTGCAATGCATGGCGCGCACTCTGCTCATTAGTGAGCAAAAACGTTTTCACGAAGTAACACTCTTCTTGTAATAAATTGTATGAGCGCGCGCGCGCTGACCTGAAGTTGCACTTTCCTCGTGTTGAATACATTGGAGAGTGTTACTTCGTGAAAACGAAAATTTACAGTTTCGCAGCCTTTTTGGTTTCACGAACTAACACTCATCTTTTTTCTCTTATTCCTTGTTTATTTAATACACAAACGGGTGAAAAACAACAGATTCAATAAATTCAATTCACCAAGTGTCCACAACGAGAAACCCAACTGAAAATACTCTGTCGTTTTGACGCAAAGTGTTGTTTTAGAAGGCGTTCAACTTTAGTAGCCGTTTTCTCCGATTGCTACTATAGTTTTTACTGGTATGTAGATGGGTGTTACTTCGTGGTGTCGGTGACGACGTACAATCCAGGCTAAAGGCGTACAATTGATCCGAAATCATCTGCCATAGTTCCATACACCTTTTGACAAGCACAATGACTAGCAACATGAGCATTTTTATGTGGTAGATGTGCCTGGTCCAGCCGACTTGGCTCCCTACGAGCCGCACCATACAGTTGGTGATAATCAGGTACCACAGCCTCAGTCACCGCCAGGGTCTCCACAAGAACCAAGGACTGGCCGTAACATTTCTGTGAGAGGCATAAAAGACCTGAAGGGCCGGTACCAAACGCAGTTTCACATCTTGGGAAACTTTAAGACGCGCGCTCGCCTACACCTTCAAGCCAGATGCTCAACCCCACATAGCACGTACGCCACGTATGTTATGCAGCGTTCACGACAAAACCAAACTGCAAGTACAGCTGAGCAAGTTGGAGTTAAACCGGGTCATACTAAGAAGGGTTGTTTCACAACAACTGTAAAAAAAAAAAAAAAATCAGTCAGGGTGTGTCTGATCACAAGCAGCTAAACACGCGCCCAAATCAAGGGCGGATCCAGGGGGGGGGGGGCAAAGGGGGCCATGCCCCCCCCCAAAAAAAAACGAAACCAATTTTTAATTTTGTTTTATGTGACATCGCAATAAAGGCAGGCAATGAGTACACCACCATCTTTTCCTCAAAAAAGCATTGGTTAAAGTGGTCAGAAATTGCCTCAGGTCGCACCACAGAGCATCTAGAATCCAACAATTTTCGGGGCCCTTAAGCGGGCCCCGCACCCTTAAGCGGGCCCCGAACCCCACGCCGTAATTTTTTTGACCCACTTTTTGGGGGGACCAAATTTTTTTTGGGCCCCCCAAAAAAATTGTGTTCTGGATCCGCCCTTGGCCCAAATCGGTGTACACACAAGATCCCCATTCTTTAGGTGCTCAACCCAGAATTTGCACAGGCAAAGTTGTTCTCCAAGCTAGACGCCAAAGCAGGGTATTGGTCTGACCATCTCGCAGAGGATTATCAAGAGCTGAAAACATTCAGAACACAATTTTGCCGCTACTGCTGGCGTCGCCTACCCTTCGGCTTAAATAACAGGGATATAAATTATTCTAACAACATATGGATCGCGTCATAAACCAGGTGCCTGGATGCGTTAGAATCGCCGATGACATTGCAGTCTTCGGTTGCACCGAATAGAAGCATGACAAACATCTCACCGCCCTGGTGGAAACCGCCAGAAGAAAGGGCCTGTTATTCAACTGAGCAAATTTGAAATAAAAGTCAGGCAAATATACATCTTCGGCTGCATCTGCTCCGACAGCTGCATCCGACTGCGTCCCCGACAGGGTTACAGACATTGACTCCATACCCATACGGCAGAACAAGAAGGACCTCCAACGGTTCCTTGGCATACCCAACGTTATCTCATCCTATATTGGAAATTACTAAATTCCACATACTCGAATATCGATTGGAAAGCTTTGGCACTTGTGTTTGGCATCAGAGATATCTTGCCAAGAATTGACCTCTCACTTCCGAAAATCTAAAATACATGTACACTAGTGGAATTAGAAGCACTGGTACAAAGACGAATGTTTATGAAATAATTTTGTGGCGGTCATTTGGTAAAAACTGATACTTAAATAGGAGACTATATACAAATATCTTTTGGACACACCATGTATTTGAATAAACTTGCTTGAAGGACTAATTCTCATTTACAAACATATCTAAAACGACCATTGATAAGAACTGCATGTATTCAAGCAAGCTCGACTACGTATTCACGCAAGTCTGCGAAGGGAAAACAAACGTGATTGAACATGGAGCCCTATTAAAAGTACACAATCCGGTTATCGTAAGTAAACTTCGTTTTACCCATCTCCAACTGATTTCTCATCATCTTTTCTTGCGGAATGCCAAGATAGATTTCCAACATGCGCTTTTCGTAGCGTGATATACGGTTAGAAATCATTCCATATATTCATGAGATTTGTTTTCCACATGTAGAGCCATCGGAAACTTACCCTTTTTGAGGCGTGGCAGCCATTTTAGAAAAATGGGGGGGGGGACACTCATTACGCCCACAATGGCAACATTTTGCTCACCCTTTATGAACGTGTGAGACACACAGACGTTTGTATTGATGAGAAAAAAATCTAGATGTGCAGCCGTCGCAACTCAACCTTTTAGAGGCGTGGCAACCATTTTGAATCTTGGGTGGAGGGGGGGGGGGCGGGGATGTAGTCATGCCCGCCGTAAAATGTGCCTACCTTTCATAAATGCATTTAACTTCACCATATTCCTGAGATGTGAAGATGTGAAGCATTCGGAAACTTACCTTTTTAGAAGCGTGGCACCATTTTTAAAATGGGGGGGGGGGGGGGGTGGTTGGCCGGGAACATTTATATTGTAGCGCAATGCAGAATCGATTAATGCGACAACCGAGTTTTTAGGTTGCAAGGCTACGCCTGAGTTGGTTTCCAGCCGTCTTATGTGTATTTCATACAGTTGGAGGGTACCAGTTTAGCATGACATTTTTGTATAAAAACAAGCGCGGGCGTTGCTCGTCCTCTTTTCCCGTTTGGCAATCGTCCTGAGCAGACGTCCCGATTAGCGAATCAGTTGAAGTCCAGGGAAGGAGCCTCATACGTAGTGTGAGTTTGATTCACTCGGATAATCGAGACCCCAATCACAGTACAGATCATTATTTATAGAACCACCCTGGAAATTAGTTAATCTAGCGCTTGTCAATTCATGAATCTTGAACGAATCAGTAATCCTCATTCACTGTAATTAAACGTAAACTGTGAGAATTCCACTTTGTCACGTAGGCGAGGCGCCTTTGGAAAGGCGCGCGGGTGTAAGCTGAATAAATTAAAGGAAGGATACTGGTTCTGTATGACTTGTGTCCGTCCCCGTTTATTGTCGTCATTATCCCCGTCCGTCGAGGTGTGTTGGGGTTGAACTATTGTGGGGTGTGGTTGAACTGGGTGGTGTGCTACGTGCCAGGCGGTTAACTGCCGCCAAAATGGATCGGCGTCGCCGGCCTTCAAACGCTAGACCGCTCGCTGACGTGGGCTGGCCCGACCGGGTAGCAGACTCAAGAGACTAAACCGCCACAATATGATCTTATTTGGTAACACTACAACTTCAGCATAAGAGCATTTTACTTCAATTAAGTTACTTATTTTTTGCATGGGTGTGTTTAGGTTAAACAAGAGGCTGATATTGTACCGGTAAAGTCATTGTGTACATGTACCTCTATGACATATCTAAATTTCATATTCTCGACAACACATATACACCAGAGTAGTAAAGTCCATGACAAGATGCACTCACCCCAGGTAGTGTCATTCGTTGAATCTGTCCAACCCCACTCATAGGCGTAGCCGGCGGGGTTGGGGGGTATTTCCCCTCCCCAATATTTTGAAAGGACTGCCCTTTTCCATTTAAGTGCCCTGTAAAAAAAAAAACCTAATCGTGCCTTTTTTGTTCCATCGGAAGTTACTAATCTTGTCTACATTTCAGGACAGATGTGCAAGTGCCTTTTTTTTTAGGAATGTTTAAACCCCCCAATAAAAGTGACCGCGCTACGCCACTGCCACTTATTAGGAGAAGCCCTTTCAGGATATCTGATTAGTTGTTTACCTTAAATAAAATCTGCCTTATAGAAAGCGCTTCTCACGTGTTGGAGTAGGGCCGCCATTGTAGGTGGAAGTGACTGCAACATCCGGCACGCCCTTTCTTCGTAATAAACAGATGCATTCTTGCCTCATCTGTATTAACCCAATTTGCTGGTTCTGTCAGTGATTGTGAACCACTCAATTGCAGCAATATCTGAATCGTGTATAGCCTGGAGTGCCTCATAGTATTTGAAAGGAAGCTGTTACTTCTTCAAACACATTCCACAAGTCTCCCAAGCCTTTCTCCCCCGGGGCCGTATCATAAGTCCGAAATTTCGGACTAATTAGGCGTCGGACTTATGAGACATACAATTTATTTATTCCGGCTCATATGTCCGACGCCTCATAAGTCCGACGCCTCATAAGTCCGACGTCGGAAAACTAAGCGTACTAGGCGTTGGAGCTATGAGGCATTGGAGCTATGAGGCGTCGGAGCAGTGAGGCGTCGGAGCTATGAGGTGTCGGACTTATGTGGCGTCGGACTTATGAGCCTTTATTTGGTTAGGGGATGCGATTTTGTCGGACTCATGAGGCGTCGGGCCTATGAGGCGTCGGAGCTATGAGGCATCGGAGCTTTGAGGTGTCGGAGCTATTTGGCGCCGGACTTATGAGGCGTCGGACGTATGAGCCTTTATTTGGTTAGGGGATGCGATTTTGTCGGACTTATGAGGCGTCGGACTTATGAGCGGACCCCTCTCCCCCAACAGACCCAAAGGCAGATGCAGTGTCGCAACCTGTGTAAGCATGAACTATTGTCAGGGCTGCTGATTTTTCTGGATTTTGTTGGGGTAAAACACCCACCAAGGATTTTGATAAACCGTTTTCTAGTGAGGGCGGGGGGGGGGGGCATTGTGGACCACCACTTCGAGAGGCGAGTGCATCTTGTCGTGGATTGCTCTGCTGTAAGTGGCGGCACAACGGCAAGATATGGGGGTGGCATTTGCACCCCTCCTCCCCTCCCAACAAAAATGTCGTCCTTGCCCCCATTTAACCCACGAAAATCAAACATGAGAGAAAAGGGTGAAAAAAAATAAGAAAAACAGAAAGGGGAAAAAAAGAACAGATTCAAAGTCAATACTTTACTGCACATGGAATGTATATTGAAGCCTGGAAACCCTTAGAAATGGCCCGAAACTGCGGCTATACGCACAAAAATATGTTTATGAATGGTTTTGAAAAGCCCCCCTAAACGTCAAATGATGTTCAGCTCCCCCCCCTCCAAAAAAAAACCCCCAAAAAACAAAAAAACAAAAAAATTATACAGTCTGCCGCTGCTGTGTATACGTGTGATTAATATGAGAGTACCAGGGTACCGGTCAACCATCATTGCAAGAAATCGGCCACAGAATATGAAACTTACACTGTTTACGTTTTTTCAATGGCGGCCACGCCTCTAAAAGAGTGAGTTTGCGGTGGCTCCACATTGGAAGTTATATTTATCATGATTATAAGTGTATGTGAATCCCGGGACATACCGTTATTTCGTTTTACCGTTTTGGATTTCTTCCAAAACAAAAACAGTAAACGAACCATCGACCGTTTTGTCGTTTTACAGTTTTGTAAAACGAAAAGCGGTATTAAGATAAATACGGTTTCTCCGCTTTATAAGTTTAGTAAAATGCATTACAGCATAACGATCAATGATTTATGTTTTACAGTTTTACACAAAAAACTCTGAAAAACAGCAAAACGGTCAGTATTGAATACAGACTGGTTTTTTTTATTTCAGTGCCTCAGTTAACAGTCCGTGGTGCATTTTGTGGCGGTGGAGGGGACCATGCTTTACACGAACTTGTGTTACCTCGGCATAATTAATGCGTGGTGTGATTCCTGGCGTGACCCTGACCACCTTCTCATGCGATTCAGTTGGTGGGGCTTAAAGGGTTGCAAGCAAAAATGGCGCTGGAAAACTTCAAGGGGGGACATTACTTTTCACAATGGATACATTGTGAAATTCGCAAATTTCGTCAAGAGAACGAAATGTAAGGAGGGCCCAGACATTGACTCGATAGGTCAGGACACATTAACATTCCAAGGTGCATTGCTTAATTTCCGAACCTAAATCAAAAAATGGTCGTCAAGACTGTTGACTGTTTTGTCATTGTCATGATTTTGTAAAACAACACTCTAAAAATAAAGCAACTAACCGTTTAACGCTTTCTACAATTAAAAACAACATGAAAAATGTTTTTTTTGTGTGTGACTTAAAACCGTTTGACCGTTTTACAAAACTGTAAAACGACAAAACGGTCGATGGTTCGTTTACTGTTTGTGTTTTTGAGGAAATCCAAAACAGTAAAACGAAATAACGGTATGTCCCGGGATTGTATGTGTTCAGTGCGTTTATGAAAGGCAGACACAATGCTTTTAAAGTGGGCTGCGTAAGGAGTACCCCCCCCTCGTTTTTACTAAGGGTAAGTGGATAATGCGATGGCTCCTCATCTGATTTGTTTCTTATGAATACAAACGTATGATTGAGGTCCAATGCGTTTATGAAAGGTAGGCACAATCTTTTAACGGGTGGTATTATAAGTAGACAACCCCATTTGTTAAATGGTTGCCACGCCTCTAAAAGGGTGAGTTTGCGATGGCTCCACATCTGATTTTTGTTCTCAAAATTATAAATGTATGTGTAAAGTTTCTTGTGTTTATGAAAGGTAGGCACAATTTTTCCACGGTGGCATAATGAGTGCTCCACCCAACCCATTTTTAAAAGGTTGCCACGCCTCTAAGAGGGTGGGTTGGTGATGGCTTTACATCTGGATTGTTTGTTCTCATCAATATAAAAGTCTACGTGAAGTTTAAGTCGTTTAGGAACGGTAGGCACAATTTTTTTTTCACGGTTGGCAAAATGAGTTAAGCTCCCCCATTGTAACAAAATGGAAGCCCCGCCTCTAAAAGAGTGAGTTTGCGATGGCTCCACATCTGAAAATTTATTTCTCACGATTATTTCTCATTATTTATTTCTCATGTGAAATTTCATCAGTTTATGAAAGGAAGGCACAATCTTTTCACGGTGGGTATAATGAGTACCCCCATTTTTAAAAAAATGGCTGCCACGCCTCTAAAGGGGTGAGTCGCGATGGTTCCACATCTAAAAAAAATTCTCAGGAATAAAATGTCTGTGTGCAGTCTTGTGTTTTTATGAAATATTTTTCAAGGTGGGCATATGAGTCCCCATTTCAAAAAATGGCTGCTACGCCCCTAAAAGGGGGAGTTGCGATGGCTTCTTATCTTAAACAAATTTCACGCTTTTATGAAAAAGTACGCAATTCATCAGTAGTTGTCATGTATCCGCTGGACTATTACTTACAGTTACTTATAAGTGTCCACGCTCAAAAAAGAAAGGGTGGGGTGTGACCACCCACCAATAACTTGGCTTTGTCAGTAAAATCATTGTCACATGGGCTAAAATCATGTGTTTGCAAGCCGCAATGAATAATAATGGCCATATCCATTGTCCTCTGATTGAAGTGCATCCATTATTCAAATGATGTCCAGTCCTCCCCCCAGTTAGGCCCCGCCCCTTCCCTTGCCACCAAATTCAGATTTTGATTTCTACATGAATGTGCCTAAATTAAAGTAAATTGTAAATACTAGATATCAATTTGCAAGTGAACCTTTTACAATCTACACCAACAGCCGTCTCACAGCCAGCCCCTTCCCCTGCCACCCCCACTCCCAATGCTCATTAGAGAACCCCGCCCTCTTCCCCCAAAAGTCAACAAGTACAATTTTGTTCAGATTACATACATGCATATGGCCTTGGAGAAATTCTGAATTACGTAAGGTTTTTTTTTTTTTTTTACAACACGGGGCAGCTTGGAATATCCGAAAAGCGAGGAGGAAAAGGGGTGTGTATGTCGCGGGGGTGGGTTGGGGTGGGGGAGGTGGGAAGGGTGATCTGGACACACGCATGTACACTGTACATATCTTTTTTATATTGCAAGTTACTTTTGGAATTATAGTAAAGGTGTGGTGAACAAAATGACGTTTATTTTATTATTTTCAAAACGGAAAAGATCTGGCGATTAAGACAGCAACTAATTTTATTTGTTTTCATTGAAATACATGTACTTCAAAACAAGGATCACTTCAGTGAAAACTCCGAGAGAAAACAGCATCAATTTGATTGAATGTATTTCAATCTGACTTGACTTGGCTATATACATGTACATGTAGTTAGGATGTGTCTTCCAAATTTGTATTTGCTGATCAACATGAAATTTTGTGACTTTTCCAAACTTTTAACAGTGGTCACCATGGCACCAAACACGCTTCTGTAGTATGACAACCGATGTAAAGACATACATGCTCAGTATGTAACGTGGCCGCCATTGGTGCGAGAAGCCCATGTAATTTTCACCTTTCAATCTGTACCATTTTCTTTGTTTTGATGTCCTTTTCTGATAGTTATTACATGAATCAATTGCAGAGCATTAAATAACCATCACCATAATTATGTATATTTACTTCAGTTTTACCAATTCGGGTTGAAAACCAGTGTTGTAGTCGAGGCCACAACCTCCGAGGCCGAGGCCAAGGCCGAGGCCACAACCTTCGAGGCCAAGGCCGAGGCCGAGGCCACAACCGCGAGGCCAAGGCCAAGGCCGAGGCCACACCTCGAGGCCAAGGCCAGGGCGAGAACCAACTATCCAAACACGTAAATAAAATATAATCACTTTCTTTTCTATTCTGTTTATTTTATTTATTTTTTTTTTGTTTTATTTATAAATCTTATTTTCAAAACCTAAAATCAAAAATATCATATCCATCCCATTCCCCAAACAACAACTTTTTTTTTCATTTTCAATCAGGTACCACATAACCAAAAGTTACGACCCCGACCTTCGCACTGTCCAGGCGCGCGCCGAAGCAAAACACTGCGAGCGACCAGACAATGCCAGACGGCCCGCCGTTACGCACACGCAAAGCAAAAGTCAATCCCGCTCCACAACGGTATATAAGTGTCACGCATTATCACTGTTAATACCCGCGGTACCAGACAAAGTCTGGCAATGGCCAATCGCTCCAAAACAACACGGCAACACGGAACATGCGTGCATGATATCACTCAGTTCATCAAAATGACCATGAATTCTCATCCGATTTTGATTTTAATCAGAATTTTCGAAGAATTTTAAGCAAGAGGCAAGAGGGAGTCAGTTTTGGCCGTATATCTGTAACAACGCAAAATTAGTCAATTTCAAACCGTGCTTATACACGTAATAAGTATCAACATGGCTCTACAAATTTTTTTTTAATATCCTGGTACCACGAGGAATACTTACTCTATTATTAAAACATTCATGCAAAACTTTGCATTCATTTGGATGGAAAAACGAATTCTGAAATCGCGCTTTTGGACGGACTAACTACTCGATCGTACCCAGAAAGTCAGACTTTTACTGAAACAGTGGCCTATAAAAAAAAATGATTAAGCTTGCTGCACCTGCCCGCAATCATTTTTTAAGGTCAGGGGTACAGAGGCGAAACGAGACAATTTAACACTGTTGAAAACCCACCAATTTTTGGAATACAATCAGTATATAGTCTATAGTTTAAAGTCCCTATGGCAGTGACATGGATGCATACAATTACCTGACTGGGATGAATGTGTAGACCAATAATGTTTGTTCTTAATATAGAACCATTTACACATAAAATACAGAAATTATGCCCAAAATGTTATCTACAGCCTGTCTCAAAAAAAAATGGTACAATCAGAAAAAAGGGTTAAATATGAAATTTCAAAATAAGTCATTCTTACTTGGCATAATATTATAGAACAAAGACTGGGTTTTCAAATAGTGTTTGTTTGATCTTATTTGCTTTTGTCAATTCAGAGTATAATGAATTTAGTGCGATACACCAAAATCGATTTTGTGCCACTTTTATGCATGGGCAGAGGTGTTTCGAGTACTGTGCCAACAAAAAGTATTGGAAAGCCTGGTCTTTTTTCTTTAATGTGATGCTCAAAACGACTTACTTATGTTGAGATTTAATATTGAAAAAAAAAATCGTTTTCGATTATACCATTTTTTTTTAGACAGGCTGTAGACAAGAGTTTGGAAAAATATATAGAAAACAACACCTCTATTGGAAGCAGCAATAGAACCAAGAATATCATATTATAGAGTAGTGGTCAACCAATATTTTCCTGCCAAATCAGTTGTAGGAAAATCATTCAAAGCATATATGCAGATTAACATGGGGATCACAATGTGCTGTACCCCTCCCTTTCAGAACCCCCCCCCCCAGAATACCTGGTTTAAAAAGTGTAAGCACTTGTGGTTAGGTGGGGAAGTTGGTATTTGTTTAATTAACACATTAACAAAACATTTCCTGTTTGTATACCAAAAACAAAAAAAAACAACCTGTAATTTATAAGCACCCATTAAAAATTGCTTGCCATGCAACAATGAATGGACCACAGAAGTGTGGCCATGTTGACTACTGATGACAGTTTGGAAAAGACTCAAAATGTCATGCTGATTACGAAATTACGAATTTGGAGGGCATAGCAGCACCAACATTAACGGTACTATATTCGACTTTATATGTCGGGCCAAGACAATTCAATCAATCAAAATAGAATTCGTTTTGAGTTTTCACTAGAGTGGTAGTTGTTTTAAAGTACATGTATTTTAATATAAAAAGTGAGTTATTTACTCTCTAAATCGCCATATCACTTCTCTGTATTGAAAATATAAAAATAAATGCATTTTGTTAAAACAAATTACAGCATTATGAACGATGTACAGGTATCCATATTACACCCCCGCGCTTTCCAGATATTCTAAACCATTCCCACGTTGACAAACAAAAAAGCCACACCTTCGTGGTGCATATAAATATGTGGACTTTCCGCAAGGCAATATGTAACCTGAACAATAATTACATGTTGAATTCTTTGGGAGGGGGAGGGGTCGTTGCTCATAATAAGCACTGGAAGAGGGGTGGCAGGGGCGTGGGCTTTGAGACGGGTACGGCTGTTGGTGTTAATTATGAAAGGTTCACTTGCAAATTGATATCTATTTACAATTTTAATGTAGGCAAATACAAGTAGCAATCAAAATCTGAATTTGGCGGAAAGGGGAGGGGCGGGGCCTAACCGGAAGGGGAGGACTAGACATCATTATTGTAACTAATGGATGCACTTCAATCAGAGGACAATGGATATGGCCATTATTATTCATTGCGGCTTGCACACACATGATTTTTGCCCATGTGACAATGATTTTATCAACGAAGCCAAGTTATCGGTGGGTGGTAACACCCCACCCTCAACCCCAAGCAATGCCCCAGGGTGGGGGAAGGGGAGGCTGTGAAAAGGAAGTCTATGTAATTTCTAAAGTGTTCACTTGCATATTATTTATTTACATTTGTTTCGTTATGCAACATACAAGTTCTAAATTCGGTGGCAAATGGGAGTGGGCGGGGCCTAGCCAGGTGTGGGTGTGTGGGGGTGTGTGTGTGTGTATGTAAAGGTGTGTGCTGGAATTTACTACCTTACGGAGACATGCACACAATAGGGAACAAAAGATTGTATACGTCTCCAGAAGAACATTTCTATAGATGAATACGTCTCCACGAGAATTTCACGAAATAGATATATGGATTTTACTCAAAAACTAGGAAGTTCCAAGGTAGGTTGATCGCAAATGGAAGAGTTTTAGAAAAGGGATATTTAGTCCAAATTTCAGCCCAAGAAATTAATTCTGGTTAAAATAAGAGCATTTTGAAACTTCAATTTCAAACTCGAAAACTTTACTACACGAGAACAAAGAAATGTCTCCACAGGAATACAAATTCAAGAATGGGTGTGTGTGTGTGTGGGGGGGGGGGGGACTACACGACCTACTATTCATCTACTGGTCTAAAAATAATACAGTCTGATTCTGTTTGTGAAAATGTGCTAGATTCATGAAAAATACCAATTATACAAGTTATTACTCAAAACAAAGGAAAAAAAATGAAAATACACTTTTTAAGGTTTTTGTGAAAATTACCATTTTTGGAGCGCTACTGCACAAAGGATATACAATAACCCAAGACTTTCTCACAAGGTATGAAAAGACCAATTTCTGAACTAACCATAGCCGAAGGAAAATTATTCTGAGTGCCCTGGCAAGTGCCATTTTGGAGGGTTAAAGTTGCTAGTTGTAAAAACATGTTGTATTGTAGGGCCTTAAAATAACATAAAGGTGATTTTTCAGAAGTGTTTCTATTTTTTCTTGTAAGGGTAAGGATGATACTTTGTCGTGATATAGTTACTTTTGTGACACTACTTCGCGGTTTGGCTTGATGACCTTTGAAAATAATGCAAAAAATGAATTTTTGCAGCCTCAAAATTGCCCCAAAATGGCCAAAACACATAATGGCCCGTAACCATGGCAACGGGCAAAATAAAAGTTTATAAAGTCTATTTTGGTTACTTCCTCCCTAAGTCAAAGTATAAAAACATTCGATTTTTGGAGCGTGGACACTTATATGAAGTATTTACACGAAATGACTCTTTAGCATTTACAGTTTGACTTAACAAAAACAAAAACAAAAGTGAAAACAAAGTAGGCTATAATCGTGGGAGTAGGATGGAAAGTGGAAGTACATGCTGCGGTTGTTGCTGTGACAAAAACACAAAGAAACAGCAGGGGGTCGATGTTTCCCCTGAGTCCTTTACAAATCCACAACAGACGAGTACGGTGGAAGTGCAGTCAGTCAGTGGCCGTGTCACACCACGGATCCTACACACAATGATTAACAACTCGGCCCAACTCCTGGTTTGACGCGTGATAACGGCCAGTACTGGTGGCAAATACCATGAATACTTTTCAACAAAGACCACTGAGCGCGGTGGCTTTCAGATTTGCAAGGCTCTGTGCCCGATCTGGCGTCGAAGTCTGTCAAGCCAGCGAATTATATTTTTGAATATTCATGAGTCTACGTTTTTGGTCTTTATTATTGAGTTCTGATAAGTGATAACTACATAACCATGGTAATGCCGAGCACAATATCTTTAGCTTTAAGATGATGAATAGTCGCTTTTGTTTCATCGGTTCGGCATCACATCTCTCTAAACCTTTTTAATAAAAGCCTTATTAAAAACAAAATTTGGGTAAACGGTGTTCTCCTCGAAATTTGACGTTTATTTCTCGGGTAAATACTTCATCTATGACGACAAAAACTGCACAATACCATCTGTTATATCGTGCAGTATATATATATTTTTAAAAATAATTTGGAACAATTATATCTTAAATAAAAAGGAGTTTTGCTTACAGTTTTATGAATGTTTCCGTTTAAGATGTCATGCAAAAGCCCGACACAATGGCACATCTGGAACATTCGCGATTACAAGCCAACGGGTATTAATGCCCGTTATCACGCGTCTAACCAATTAAGGCAAGTCAACTTAGTGCATCTTGTACTAGAGATCAGAACAGTCGTTTATCCTAGTGTCTAGGATCCGTGGTCACACACAGAGCCCTTACCTGTTTGACTTCAGTTTTTTGTTCCGGGGTCACGCACGCATGGCCCGAAAGCCTTTTTTAAAACGAGATTTTACGGAATGCATTCGAGACGACAGAAAAACATCGACAACTACTCGGATGTACCACTATCGACCAAGATGACGATGTTAGTGAAAAGGTGAAATCGTGAGCTTTACTTTGATACCAAATATAACTGCTTTTGACAAAATTGACATGTTGTTAAGGCGCCTGAAACAAAAATCATACTTTAATTGCAACAAAAGCGAGGGCCGACTGTTTTTAGGTGAACATTCGATTCTTACAAGAAGGCAAGTTTCAGCAGGTAGAGGATTGTGTACGCTTCATTTACATGTGAAAAGCGTGCAGGAGCCTTTTATATTTTCGGTCCAAATCACCGGTTGAAAAATGATTTTTTTTTTGCGAATGGGGCTTGAATAAGTGCAGTGCACCCTCACGTTCGCACGTTGGCCTACGCGCGAACTGCATGCAATGAATGCTAATGAATATCAAGCAGAGCATCTGAAGCTCGACCAATCAGTGGGCGTACATCTTTATTGGGGTCACAGGGTCATACCGTTTCTCGTTGCTTGAACGATTGAGATCGTCTTTCGCGTTGTACAAAATTGAGGTGGTTGGAAACATCAGGTGTACATGGAATTATATAAAAAAAAAAAACATTTACGACATCACGTTCACGAGATTTTTTTGTAGATGAAGGTTCATTCTTTAATTTGATACCCTCAACATTCTGGAGTCTTTCGTCGTTGTTGACAAAAAAAGGACATTTCCTCACGTATTTTTTCTAGTAGATTAGTCCCTGAAATAATATCGTCAAAATGCTTCGAAATCTCTTTTTGAGAAAACAATACCCTGATGTACGTGATAGGTCTTTTACTACCTATAACAGCTTTGTTTGTGTGGATCTGTTGTGGTTGGCATGAAAATCGTGAATTTTCTGAAGCCCTCGCGTTGCAATCAGTTTGTGTGGACGTGAAATGCGACTAGCTACGCGTGACACGGCAACTGGCTGAAGTGCTTTCAAAGTTATAACTGGCGGGTAGGACCTATTATACCTCTTCGTGGGAGACCACTGGGGAAATGACAAATGTCCCGTCTATGATTAAAACCCTGTTCTTTGTTGCTTTGTTGCAGTTGAAAATTGCAATGCCTGACTGCCGGTGTATGTCCCCTACTAATATTTCGTTGATGGGGAAAGCCATTGGCAAATTCCCCTGTGTAGGTTTGTACCGCTAAAATGTTGCAATACTTTTCTCAGCTTGTGACAAACTCATAAGGGTCACACATCACCAATATAAATATAAACCACAGTGCATAAAGTAGCCCGTGGAGACAGGAAGATTGGTGAAATGATCAGTTTTAAAGGTGATGGGAGGAAACCCCCAAAGTCAATCCTACAGGAAAACCAAATGAAGCAGTTTATGGAACTGAAACCCGCCAATCCACAAATCAGTCGGGTGGGAAATTGATTCCAATGCTACGGTAGAGAAATGTACTTCTGCGCCAACTTAAGTTTTCGTGTCACGTTGTCCACCCCTCAACTGGATCGATCGAACATGCTGTGGCTGATTGTTTTATGCAACGCCTAAATAAATCCCCGTCATTCGATTGGTGGGTCACCGTCATGGAATTATTCGCCCATTCGCAGGGTAAATGGAATTTGCATTGCATGGTCATACTTTTGGGGGTTCTGACCAATTAGATGACGAAGATTTTTTAAGATGTTTTATAAAACAAATAATGAATGTTTCACATTCGAGCAATGACAAGAATAATTCTATTCGGTGACGGATGGAATGTCCATTGTCACAAAAAAATATTCTTGCCATTGCACTCACAAACATTAATGACTAACATAACATGGGCCTGTTTATAGAACGCCCGTATCAGGGATATTTGTAGAACAGGTCTGTAAATGGGTGATATAGCAAAACTCATATTAGGCCAAAAAAATAAAAATATTCGGTCTCTGGTCAGACCAAAGTTCCGGAATTGACGCGGCCACGCGGCTTTTTTTCCCCCCTTTTTTCCCTTTTTTTTCTTCAGCTTGGATTGTACAGACAAGGTGGGTACTATTTTGCTTTTTTGGTGTCCTCATGTACATTGGTGGCCTCCATAATTTGCCTTGGTGCTTTCGATCATTTGCCTTGGTGCAATTTCCCATTCCTTGGTGCTCTTTGGTAAAAAAAATTGAGGAGGTGCGGAAATAGAGGGCGCTGTTGGAGCTACCGCGGAACATTTTGGAAAAAAACCAGATCGACGCGCATGCTTAAAATCGACGCGCGCGCTGACCAGAGACCGACTTATTTTTTTGTGTGGCCTTATCGCAGAAGATAGAGGTAAATGTACGCATAGTTATGGACATGCTAACAGATCAATGGCTCCGTCCATTGTACTACAGAGGGATTATAACAAAGCGTGGTGCAAACAATCCATGTGTTTGTATTACAAACTTATCATTTTAAGAATGTATTTTGACTGACTGACTTACTTTTCCAGTAAAATTCACTGGCCTGAGGCGTACGAAATCGACTTTAAAATGTTCCACTTCTATGAGCAAGCCAATAAATTAGAGTGATATTCTTTGAACGGATTGAGCAATTCAGTATTTTTTCATCCAAAAGTAGCTTATGGAATTGGCTTTCCAGTTATTGTTTTGTTTGGTGCTACAATATTTCTTTAAATATGAAATGTATTTTGGGGGTTTGGTATATATACATCTTTCAAAGAAAAAATCTTCAAAGCCCTTGTATATCAATCAAATTTGAGAACTATTTCCGGTTGAAAGGAGACTAACCTAATATCTAGAAGTTCCCGGTCCAGAGAAAGGACGAAAAACCCCGGTTGTTTACATCGGACGCGGCGGACATTTTGTGGCATAAGCACACGTATTTCAAGTCGTCTCTATTCAATGAACTGTACACACAGAACCAATACACACGTGTTGTTTCTTACACGTCCGCAGCATGCGAACCACTGTGCAACAGGATTAACAACTAGCACTCACAGCTCGATTTTTCGGGGACAAAATGTAACCCCGAAATTCGTTCTAACATGGTTCTCGCAGGAATGACACAAAACGCCCAGTTTGTAAAGGAAGGTTGTGTGGACGTTGATGTCTTACGTTTAAATGGTCTTTCCAATCAATATAATTTCGTTTCAAATGCGTTTTGTAGCCCAACTGCGCGCATTTAACTCGTACCTAAATATGTCGCACCATGTGTTCTTATCTCTCCATGGTCGTACCCGCCTGTACGAATTAAATACAAGAAACGAGCCATCGTTAAAAAAAATGGAAACTACCCCGTGGTATAGATAGAGAGTGTAAGCGCTTTTTGCCAGTGCGGGTCAAAAAAACATATACACTTTTAAAATTGGCCATAGTTTTATTTTGTAGTAATATAGATAAGATATTTTCATTTGTAACATAATTATGTAACTCTTCCTGCTTCTTTTGGTGACATTTTAAAGAGACAATTTAAGGGGTCTGGTGAAATCTGACTTGCGCCAGCTGGTCAGGGCTGGATAAAAAAGAGATAATTTAAAAGAAAACAACCATGTGCGTCGCCAGGATTTTTTCTTGCGGGGGGCAAAGCCACTTCCCCCCTCCCAAATCCCTATACTGTCCAGCATTTTCCCGATTGATCATTTTTTTTTTTAGGGTGGGCACGGTCATTTGCCCCCCCATTAAATTTACAACAATTATGATTTCGCGCCTCTTTTTCTTTTTTGTTCTTTTTTTTTTGTTCTTTTTGTCTTTGCTCGTTGGCCCCCCATGAACACAACCATTGTCTAACAAAGAGACAAAACATGATTTCAATAGATTTTAAACTTCGTGTTTATTTAAAACATTTAAATTAAATGAAAAAGGCATCTAAATTCCACGGTGTCTTAGTCCTCAACATGACCACCATCTCGTTCAATGCACAGCTAGGTGAGCTCGGCGCATCATTGCTGCAACAGTAAGGCGAATCACCTCCCTGTCTTGTCTGAGAATGTCAGTTTCACGAGTTATCCTTTCCTGGAGGTCATCCAGATTTGCCTACTGAGTCTCTTGCAAGCAAGATCCACAAATCTGAACTGATTACGCATTCCATGACCAGAACCAAGACAATGGATGTGTTCCTTTCAATTGTCTCATTCTTATCCAGCCCTCACCAGTTGGCGCAAGTCAGATTTCACCCGACCCCTTTAATTGTCTCCTGTGTAGTCATGCATGAATATCTTATCTATATTGCTACAAAATAAAACTATGGCCAATTTTAAAAGTGTATAGTTTTTTTGTGACTCGCACTGTATCGCAGCGTGATTTTCCGCATTGCTCAAGCCGGCCGTTGCCTCCAGTGTACGGCCCAAGGTGGTCGTCCGTGCACGGTGACATCGGATCGTACCGTTCGCCGTTTTTTAACAGTTTAATTTTTCATCCCTTCATTTTATTTTCTACCATAACTATGCATCACTATTTTACCATCAGTTAAATACCATTAGTTTAATGTAGTTTTTGTATTCTACGTTTACGCCTGCCTTCGACATGACCCTGGACAATAATTCTTCAGGGCTATCCCCTTCTCTTCTTGAAACATGACCAAAATATTGGAGTTTACTTCTGTCAATCCTCTGGCACAAGGTGAGCTCATCACCAATCAGGCTTCTCACAAAATCATTGGATTTGTTATGCTCCTTCCAATATTTTCTCAACATGACATGCCTTTTATATAACAATGGTCTATTCAGTAACAGATCAGGATCTGAATTAAGGTACTGAGAACAACATTGTGTATCGAGGTCATCTGCGCTTTTGTCAGGACCTGACGTGCACAAGGATCTCAGATTTGAAGATAAATAATCGGAGTTAAGTATGAATCCTATCAAATCGCTAGAGTGAAATTAAAGTCCCTCCCATGTCAAAATATGTCCATCGCATTTGAATGATACCAGTGTTATTTTTCTCTCTCCTATAGACTTAGAAAGGCCGAAAAACAAATACTTCTGCTTCTGATTACATGTCTTTCAAAAATAGGGTCGGTCGGTCGGAATGTGGTTTTTTTTGCCAATTTTTTTTTATGCAGATTGAACGGGGTATTCAATTATATGCGAAGTTTTAGCCTAAACTATTTCCATTGCACTACGACAGCTATACACAAAATGGCCACAGAAAAGTGAATAAAAGCTACCTTAATTATTGTCAATATATTTATGTTCGATAATTCTTAAAAAATAATGGAAATTTCAGGTCGTTCGCACCATATGCACAACGCTAGTCAAGACGGGAAGCTGACCAAAACTCCGAAGTGTATGATGCATTGTGCATCTGTGGCGCGCGGCCGACAGACCTCGTTTTTACTTTCGAAAATTTCAGGAAACGCTGCATGTATCAGGCACTCCAAATACGAGTAGTGCGATCTCAAAATGAACTCTTGAACACGGAAAATACATACATAGACAAGCTAGATCGATTCTGTGAATTAACTTGCAAAAATATTCTTTCTCCATCGGTGTTTTCTTGGCATTTTTACGATGTCGAATCCGACCAGTTGACAGTGCACGTGCCTGCATAGCCATGCTAGCGCTATCGATCGCATGCAAAGCCATGATATACTTGTTACCGCATTTTTATCATGTCTTCTAAAATGGCCCCTGCGCGGCGCGGCGTCACTGCATTGAGCTAGATTTACGCATAGAGCGCACGTAATTATAGTCACCGTGACATCGAATTGCGAAGTAGTAATATCGCGAAGTGAATTTGTAAAAATAAGGGAGGTTTCTATAGGGAAAAAAATAGCAAATGTAAGTAAGAAAACAAATAAATACAAGCATTTTTTTTGACGCAAAAGGGTTGTTGAGAGGAATTTTGTGAAGACAGAAAGACAACAAGTTTTTATTTTTATTTATTCAATTATTATTATTTATTTTTTTTGGAATTGCCGATAATTTTTTTTGGGTCGCAGCCTAAAAATAGGGTTGGTCGGGTAACCGGAAGCAGAAGTATTATTTTTGTTGGCCTAATCAAAACGAATCATTTAACAATGTTGAAGATTGTATTAACTCAGTTTAAGCATGGATGCTGAAAAACAAGTTGAAGTGGAATAATAGCAAAGCAGAAGTTATTTCATTTGGGACTCACCACAAATTGGATAAAATGAATATAGATCATGTCGAATTGGGACTAATCACATACAAATTGTTTGCAGTTTGGGCATCGGGTTAAATTCCAGGTTTTCTACGGATAGTCACGTTCACTATGTTTGTAAGAAGGTAAATTACAGATTACATGATTTGCTTGGTATAAGAAAAAAAATCACTCACGTATATATCGTTATTTCACAAGTTATAGCAATTACAAAACTGTACTGCTCGGGTGATTTGGGGACTATGTATATGTCCGACAGAATTTCACAAGCGCCGATGGATTTGCATTGGCTCCCACTTCGTACACCTGTTAATTTTACTTTACTTTTACTTTACTTTTGGCTTTCAAAATTTGAAGAATAAAGCAGTGGCTTATTTGTCCGATTTGATTGTGAAATCACGTTGTAATTATGGCTTACTTACCGGTAGTCAAGATGCTTTGAATGAATGTGCTTGTTTCTCGATAATAGATTGAATGACTAGATCTGAAATGTGGAACTGCTTGCCACACAAGTTAAAGACTATTACTAAGGAGAGATTAAGCGTGCAAATAAAATAAAATGTATCTCTTTACTAAAGTTTTATGATTAATGATTACTCTTTTACTTGCTCATGTAAATGTTGGTAATTGTGCTGTGTTCTTGTGTAGAATTCTCACATGAGTGTCTTTAAATTTTTATATTGTACTTTTAGCGCTTTTGAATATTTTAAATAGAATTAGCGATTAAGAAATAAAACAAAGTTTTATGTTAATGACAATGACAATCTAGACTAATGTCATGCGGTCGTTATGACACAAATTTCATTAGTAAGACAATGAATATTTATTTTCTTGACGCTGGGTACATTTTTTCTATGTACAGGAAGAAAAATGCATTCGTATTCACAGGCAGACGAAAGCGTATAATCTAACGCATCATTATTACAAAATCTTTCATTTGATTGAGCTAAAACCATTTATGCATTTATACAGGTTGATCTAAAAGAAGCGGAACCCAAACCCCACACATTTTATTTAATATTTAAAAAAAAATATGTAGCATCAAAAATAAAACTGACCGGAAAGCCAATTTCATAAGCTACTTCAAGATGAAAACAATGACTGAATTTGGTCAATCCGCTCAAAACAAATCACCATTTAAACACAAAGACCCTAAAACCTATCTCGTCCAAAAAAAATGCGATTACAATAATCGTGGTCGCAATTGTCTTCAAACATTACCAGCGATAAAATGTTAATTTAAACGTTAGAAATATTTAACAAAGTCCCTTTGAAGGCCCGTCTCTAAAAGAATAGATTTTATAAATCATATTATTTGCTTAACCTGGGTTGTTTATAAAGATATTGTGTACTACAGTTAGTGACAGTTGTTGAAATAAGTAGTCTGGGTCATTTTTGTTGTTGTTCCAAACAGTCAAAACACAATAAATTGTTTTTTTTTGACGATATAGGTTGTAGGGTCATTGTGTTTACATGGTAATATTTTTGGAAAGGATTAAGCAATTTCAGTATTTTTTTCATCTGAAAGTAGCTTATGAAATTGGCTTTCCATTCATTATTATTTTTGGTGCTACATATTTTTTTTAAATATGAAATATATTTTCTTATGATTTGGGTTCCTGGAAATCAGATTGTTTTCACCGCCACAATCACAGCAGTATTACTGACTCTAAAACGGAATTAATTTGTTACCGTTGAATGAGAGTAACACACTGAGCAGACCTATTGAACACGAAGACAATTTGGAGCAATTGGAAGGGTAATTCGTTATACATTACCTGTTGATGAAGGGAGAGAGAGAAACACCATACACAGCAAGAACATTTTCATTTTCACAGTGGATCGCATATTCCCAGTTGTTCACTTCCCGTCCCTTGATGAGCTAGCGTACATTAATTTGGGTCCTTCCTCTATCATTCACTGTTCAGCGATCCAATTCCAACGTCAATCCATGAGATGGTGTAATCAGCGAGTAAACCCACAAAATCAAACTAGGCCTGTGATAGAATATATTTTTTTTTGCTCGCCATGCCTGACTGCTTTTTGTGTCGAACGTGCAGGGTCAACGATATGTAAATTGTAAGCCTATTTAAGCTTGCGATATTGAAAGTTGATTCAATCACACATTGGGTAGACTCCTTTGTTAATGATTGGGATACGACACCTTTGTGTTTGCCAATAACCACAAATTCGTGTGGCTGTTGCCTGGCAACATTCTGCGTCCACACGTCTCCATGGTGAGCAATCACAAAGACTGAATCTGTTCACAGGTCACGCATAGGCCTAAAAATAGTCTTCTGGAAAGGTACTGGGAAAACCTTTGACCACGAAAACCTCCCAGATAATGCACGCTGTACGTTGGCTTCGTGTTGTGCGTCGGGTCGGGTAGAATTGACCAGGCCAAACCGACCCGAGACGTTATAGATATATACCGAACGCGAACCGAAAACGATCTGAACTTCCTCAAAAATTCCAGGAACACCAACCCGAACCGTCCTGAAACCGAACCGACCCCAAAAACCCTATCTGTAGCCGAATCATACCGTACAGTACTCACAACGTGACCGATTGGTAGGCATGTAGTCCGGTCAATTTAAGTATTAAGAACTAAAACAAATTGCAATAGAAACCATTCAATCGTCAAACAATTTCAAATAAATACAGAAACAACATGTGAAAAATCTAATCGTTTCTATGGAGTGGAAGGGTGTTTTCAAGCATTTTTTGAGATAAAAATTTGGGACATTTTGACCTCGAACAATTCGTCTGGTGACTAGCTTCGATTTGCATGCCTATATAAGCTAATGTTTGGGATTCACGAACACACGCGAGTGCAGCAGACGACATTGCGCCGGACGCTTAAAAAAAGTTTTTTACGTGTGTCATACAATTTCGTTTTGCTTTTAAAATATTTTTTCCAGTTAGTTTTATATTAAGAGCAGTACACGTTTGTGACTTGGCATAAAATTCTACTTATGACGGGGATATGTCTGCTTCAAGTCACAATTTTATGAAAGGCACTATACTGATAGAGTGGACGATTTTCCGCCTAGAGTGCGCAATAGACGAGATACGATTATTTGCAAAATGAAATGTATAAATCATGTTTGATCATACACAGATGAAAAACGGTTGGTCAGTGCGTGCTTGAACCATTTTGAAAGTAAAGGAAAAAAATATGAATTTAAAGATTATTGATTAAGCGCCTGAAAATGATTTGAAAATGATTTGTTGGATTTGTTACGATCATTCGGGAAGTACTGGGCCCGGGTTGTGATGCTTACAGTACATTTGTTAGTGCATGAAAATATGAAACAAAACAACTCAAAACACTTTGATCACAACTAAAACAAAAATGTCTATGAGGTTGATGAGAAACAGATGTAGTTCTGTACATGAACTTTGTATGTACGTCACACATTTTTCTTAAGTACATTTTGTATTTTTATACAGCTTAATTGTGAAGATCCTGACCGAGGTATGAAAATTGATTGTGACATACATCTATTTGTACTGTCAAGAGTGGAATGCACTATTCCAGAAACGCATACTTCAGTCCCGACGAAATTATTCCTTGGATGGAACAGCCCTCGCTATGTTATTACTAAAAAAATGATCTGAATGGCATGGTCCACAACCCCCCCCCCGGCCTAATTAAGGCTTTGATCTGGGGCATGTTTATTATTTTTAGAGGTAAAACACTTGTCACACTGCAAGCCCAGAATTCAGCCAAGTTTTCACTACAAGATTTTAATCCAGGTAATTTGTCTTCAATAACGTTCCAGGTTTTGAGTATACATTATTTTTTTGGACAACTCATAGGTTATTTAAAGATTAGGCCAATAACCTAAATTCATCACCAAGCAAAAACACTAATCTTGGGTTTCGGATATTTCTCCCAATATTTAAAATTGGACTCCGGCCTATTTGGCCAAGACACTTAAATTTGAACTTTAAATGGATCTCTTTGTGTACATCATCGCCCAGCCTTGTTTCAAGTACACCTGTTTATGCAAATATTCTCCTTGAATCAAATGATTTATTGGAGGACAAAGTGATTTATCCTAACCAGTAAATAATTTGGGAAGAAAGAAAATCTCAAATTTGTTCCTTTTTTTTCAAGAAAATATCCTATAGTATTTGGCGACCGAGTAAATTACCATGAAGTTTAATAATTGGTGGACATAGAAAAGTCGTCTGCTGTGATCAGTCGTGTCTCGCGAAGTCTAATACGTGATGTGAACAAATTTTCTGACGGGTAACGGACGCAACAGAAAACATGACGCCCTCCATACGACTGATTTTTTCAAACGATGACAAATTAGTAGCGAAAAAGTGAATAAAAACACTTTTTTTCCACTCCTTCGATGAAATTAGTTTTAGCGCGATAGCATTAAAATAAATTCTACTGCAATTTGTTCAAGGTCAGGCCCTGTTTTGTTCGAAATTGACCTACTAATGCGTGATACAACCCGTGCATGATAAAACCGCAAACCACTTGGTCGTACCAGGCACAGTGACTTCACAATAAATATTGCCCCGTGTGAATTTCCGAACTGTTTCGTTTTTTTCCCCCGGATTTTCCCGCTTTATTTCGGGTTTTTCCAAAATGGCTTAACCGACCCGACCGGACTCGAAAATCGTAAACGCAATACCGAAACCGACCCGACCGGACTGAAATGATAGACAAACCGACCCGACCCCACCCGAAGTCGGTTTCGGTTTCAGGTCGGCTTTGCACAACACTACAGGGTGAGTCCAAAAAGCGGAACCCCCAACAATATATTTCATATTTAAAGAAATATGAAGCACAAAAAATAATAACGACTGGAAAGCCAATTTCATGAACTACTTTTAGATGAAAATATTACTGAAATTACCCAATCCGTTCAAAAATCACAATTTAAACGCAATAACCCTAAAACCTGTCTCGTCCAAAAAAGAAAATATTTAATGTACGTTTACAAAGAAGGTGACACAGAATACTTGTTTCAACAACTGTCACCACCTGTGGTACACAATATCTATATTAACAACCCTGGTTAGGCAAACAATATGATTTATAAGATCTACTCTTTTTTTTAAAGAAGGCCCTCAAAAGGACTTTGTTGAATATTTTAACGTCTAAACTGAGATTTTATCACTGGTGATGTTTGAAGACAATTGTGACGACGATTCGCAGTTTTTGGACGAAACAAGTTTTAGGGCCATTGTGTTTAAATGGTGACATCCTTTGAACGGATTGACCAATTCCAGTATGTTTTTTTCATCTAAAAGTAGCTTATAAAATTGGCTTTCCTGTCATTAATATTTTTTTGTGTTACATATGTTTTTAAATATGATATATAATTTGGTTCCGCTTTATTTGACTCACCCTGTATTGTGCTCCTATGAGCGTTTGTATATCGTGCTCTTATGAGCATTTATATCTTGCTCTTCTGTGCATCTGTTTGTGCTCTTTTGAGCACTTTGCTCTTATTATGAGTTTTCAGTGCGCGTTTTTGTTTTGGTCATTTGCCATTTTGTTTGAACATTTGCGTTGAACACATGCATTCTGTGGATGTTTTTAAAGTCAGTGTCATCGGAAAATAGCCAAGGACTTCTCTCTTCCTCTTGCCAGTTCATGCATACAGTTGCTAATTTATGGAATTCTACGACAGCTGTCATTCTGAGCAACTTCCCCTGACACATGTTTGTGGCAGATCACTGCCTTTAAGCCTGTTTTTTATATCCAAAAATGTCATGGTCACCTCGCGACCATGGCCATGGATTTCTTTACTGTGGATATCGTATCTGTGGATATCACTTATCTGGGTTCTATGTACACTCTTCTGTTTGTATTGAAATCAACATTTGTTAATAGAACTTTATGTTAACACGTTTGTCTCAGGAATTTCCTTATTTTAATTTTAATAGAACCCATCGTAGGCTATTATGATAAGAAAGAAATGATATGTAACGAAGAGCGGATTTGTTGTAATTTGCTTGAATTGCGTCATCGTATGATTATTTTTTCATCATGAATCGAACATTTAGTGCTATAATTTGCTCACAAATCCAGCGGAATTTTTTTGAGACTACTGAATCAGGCTGGCTGATGACGTCATATGAAGATTTATTTTCGAACATATAGTTTGCAACAGACAACTGCTGCTTTGAGTGGTTTTTCTGTTTGCAGGCCTCAGGATGCAAAGGCAAAACGGTTCGGCCAACTTCATTTTAAGGACGGGAACTTGTAACAGTGATTGCACAAAGGGCAATCTAAGGTCTGCGTTTCACAATCTTCAAAGTTGATTAAGACACAGAAATGTTGTCACCTGTGTGGTCGTGATGGATACAGGTATTGTTCTCCCTTAATCTTTAACTCTGGAGAAATGTCTACTGAGCTGGGACGGCCCAACACACGACGACACCTTCAATAAACGAAGAACACTTCGGTTACTTGACAGCCGTTTCGGCAAGAGAAAGGTGGACATGTCAATATTTTCGTTAACACCGTAATTCTCGGGCAGGGGCCGAACTCTGATTATAGCTGACTTTCACTGGGGGCTATTCAATTTTCAACAATGGGTACATCACGGGAGGGGGGGGGGCGCTACTCCATTATAAACAATTGGTAAATAAATAAAAGGGCACTTTTTCTACGTGTTTTCTCACTATAATTCCGACCACATTTTTAAAAAAATGTGCAATTTGCCCCTCCCGAACATGCACATTTTAGACGGGCACTGCACTAGTTTCCTTAAATCATATTAAATTTATTCTTCAAGTGTTCCCGTCGCTTTTCACAAGTTTTGAGTCCTGTATCCAGAACAATTATTAGACGAAATTTCCATTTAGTACAATTTGTGTTTCTTGAGTTATCGTCTCCACAGAGTGCTTTATTTTTGTTTGCTTGAATTCGGATTGAATTTTAATAAACTGTATGCTCTTTTAATCATATTAAATTTATTCTTCAAGGGTTCCCGTTGATTTTCAAAATATTTGTGTCCTATATCCCGAACAATAATTTAACGAAATTTCAATTCAGTGCACTGTGTTGTTCGGGTTGTTCTTGAGTTATCGTCTCCACAATGTGTGTTTTATCTTTTCACTTATAGATGTTGACTTCGTTTGGGCAGATCGTGAGCCACGTTGACAGAAATCTTTACGGTAGCGACCGGTATTTGTGTAGCGCGCCCTCTTTTGAAAGAAATCTGTCTTGAAAATCGATCACCCTTTACCGCATGTATTATACATTTTTGAAATGTTGGTGAATGGCTGAATGCGACATTCGGCCAAATCGGCGGCTACATTGAGCCACCCGGGTCGGCACAAGAAGCCATGACAGTAGGATTTGGTTAGGAGAGGCTAATGTTCAGACGCCATGCTATGCAATGGGGGTATTTCAGTGGAGATGGAACTGCTCAAATTCTCCATCTAACCCAAGCACATCCTATTTTGACCCATAGGCCATGGGCCAAAATCTGTATCAGGTCTACAACTTGAGGTTCGTCTTAACATTTTGGTGTTAGCTTGCAATAAGGTCAACTTTACTAATGCAATAGTGCTGAATCTGAATCTGGCCCAAATTGCACATTAACGTTATGGCGTCATTTTTTCCTCATGATTTTGTCCATTTTTGGTCAAAAATAGTATTTGTGCCATAACTTCTATGTTTTAAGTTCAAATGCTTTCAAATTTGATTTAACACATAAAAAGGAAGTCGGCATGAATATTATAAGTCATTATTTAACACGCGACACGGTGCTTAAGACTTCGACGTGGCGTTATATATTATATTAAAGTACCTCTGTCGTTCCTTTACAACACAAATAGATCACAAGTAAATCACAAGTCATCCAGCCGATGAAATTAAATCTGCATGGTAATGTTAAACATAATGACAAATCACTACACACAATTTAATGTAATACATCTTGTATTTCTGGAGTTGTTGCCCCCCAAACGAGTTTTGTGGTGGATAAGGCCCAAAAAAAGTCTCCGGTTTCTGGTATGGAGCTTGCCCAAAAAGTGCTGCGGCGACGTGATTTTTTTTTTTTGACCTGATTTTTTTGCTTCAAATCATTGAAATGTCGGCTGATGACTGCAAATGGTGCCCAGCTAAACTTAGTGCAAATAGATGGGAGTCCAGAGAAGCCACATAAAGCATATTCTCGACCATAACCCAATCTAAAAACACGTTTAAATTGTGCAGCAGCAGGATTCCAGTCAAACCAGTGAGTTTGGTGGTTTTGAGAAATCATCTTTCATTGAATTTTTTTTTTCATTTTGCCGACGCGCATGGCTACGGCGACGCGCGCGCATACCAGAAACCGGAGACTTTTTTTTTGTTGGCCTAATTATCGAGACCACTATTTATGTGGCGCGCCTTCTATTGAAAGAATATTCATAAATACCTAAGACAGTTTACGTATTCCTATTGGTCGAGAGCCCGTCGCGTGGCCTGTATTAAACGGATGATAAAGACATGGATAGACATGGAAAAGTGTTTAAGACCAGTCTTAAACACTTTTCCAGTGTCACATAAAATGTGGACTCCTAAAAATCCAGTGCCTCTTAACCGTTTTATTGGTTGAACGATCACAGTCCTCACGTAGGCATGCGCAACACTACCAGCGAGTCAGAATTTTATAGTTCTAAATTCAAAACGCAACGCCCCAGGTGCGTTCTGCGCGACATCGCGTCCATGTCGCGCAGAACATGGTACGCGCGCGTCAATCTCCATAAAAGGGTTGTTTACATCTTACTCGCCAGCTGAAAATTCCATTATTTTGCTAGAGGGATGTTTCAAAAAGCATGAAGTGAACTTGCTGAACAAAATCAGGATTTTTGAATGAATTGTTTGATCTTTTTTCACCGAAAAGGTATTTATGAATGGGAATAAATGTGTGCTCGGTCGGTATTTATCACTCTGTTTAATACCACTTAGAGTCTGGGTGCTGACAATTACCCTCGCCTCCGGCTCGGGTAATTATCAGCACCCAGACTCTAAGTGGTATTAAACAGAGTGATAAAAACCTCCGGAGCACACATTTATTCCCTTATTCATAAATACCTCAGACAGTTTAGCCATTCCTATTGGTCGAGAGCCCGTCACGTGGCCGGTCTTAAACGGATGATAAAGACATGGCTAGCTGGTCTTAAACACTTTTCCAGTGTCACAATAAAATGTGGACTCCTAAAAATCCAGTGCCTCTTACCGCTTCATTGGTTGAACGTTCACAATCCTCACGTAGGCATGCGCAACAGTACAAGCGAGTCGGAATTTTATAGTTCTAAATTCAAAACGCAACGCCCCAGGTGCGTTCTGCGTGACATCGCGCAGAACATGCTACGCGCGCGTCAACCTCCATAAAAGGGTTGTTTACATCTTACTCGCCAGCTGAACACTCCATTATTTTGCTAGAGGGATGTTTCAAAAAGCATGAAGTGAACTTGCTGAACAAAATCGGGATTTTTTGAACGAATTAATTGATATTTTTTTTACGGATAAGGTATTTATGAATGGGAATAAATATGTGCTCGGTCGGTATTTATCACTCTGTTTAATACGCTTAGAGTCTGGGTGCTGATAATTACCCTCGCCTCCGGCTCGGGTACTTATCAGCACCCAGACTCTAAGCGGTATTAAACGAGTGATAAAAACCTCCGGAGCACACATTTATTCCCTTATTAAAGTGCGAGACCAGCGATGCTGCACTATTGAACAAAAACATCATTAAGTATCAGATTACAAGCAATTAAAGATTTTAGCTTTAATCTTTTAAAATCTGTACAAAGTCGACTGTGAGAGATCTGATTTTGCGTTTTACGTGCAAAATCGGGTGACCATTCTTTCTGGTAGAAACCGGAAGTGCCTTATCATTGAAATTTGTAAAAGATGTGAACTTGCTTTGACCGTGGTGCGTTCAAGTGAAAATGTCAAGTCGCCTGTTGGGTCACGTGACGTCATAATGTCATCATGATGTAGTGGCCTATCCCGTCGAGTGCAACGATGTAGCTCGGTGTCTAGCTGCAATCAGCAATCAGCAGATCGCCAACGAGTGCGGTCCTGCACCACGGTTTGCCAGGAGCTAACTGGAATTTAAAAAGCCCGTAGATCACGCTTTAGGACATCCTTGTAACGGAGCTTTGGACGACCACGGGGGCGAGGAGCATGAGCCAGCTCCCCGAAGAAGATGTCCTTCGGCAGTCGACCGTCCTCCTGTCTACAGACATGACCAGACCAACGAAGGTGGCGAGCTGACAGCAATGTGAGCATATCGTTGACTCCTGTGAGCTCAAGAATGGCAGGGTTTGAGACCCGGTCTTGCCAGGAGATTCCAAGAATTGAACGTAGGCAGCGGAAATTGAATGCGTTCAGTCGACGTTCCTGACGGCGGTAGGTCGGCCATGACTCACTGCAGTAGAGTAGCACACTCAGCACACAGGACACGTAGATGCGAATCTTCAGCTTGATGGAGAGAGCCCGGTTGTCTCAAACGCGAAAACGAGTCGGCCAAAGGTGGTTGCAGCCCTCCTATTCGGGAGTCAAGTTCGGCATCCAAGAAGTTGGTGCTGGTAACTGTGGAACCCAGATACTGAAATTGTTGACCACGCTCAGATGTGTGCCATTGATGGTGATCGGGGGGGGGGGGACCTGGGCCGTTTGATAACACCACTGTCTTGCCAAGGCTGATGTTCATGCCAAACTCCGAGCAAACACTAGCAAATGAGTTGCAGAGATCTTGAAGTTCATCTTCGGAGTGGGCAACAATGGCAGCATCATCAACGTACAGAAGCTCCCGGATGAGAACATGCCGAATCTTCGTCCTGGCAAGGAGACGAGACAGGTCGAAGAAATTCCCAGAGCTGCGAGTGTAAAGCAAGATACCAGATCGTTCGGGAAATGCACGGTATAGCAGAGCTGAGAAGAAGATCCCAAACAGGGTAGGGGCAAGTACAAACCCCTGCTTGACGCCCCGACGGACTTCAGATTTAGCAGATCTTGAGCCGTTGAACTGGACTGTGGCGTGCATGTCGCCATGAAAACACATCACATCTGGGCAGCCCAAGCGCCTAAGGATGGAAAACAGGCCTGAACGACTCACGTTATCAAATGCCTTAGCCAAGTCGATGAAGACCATGTACAGAGGTCGCTGCTGTTCAACACACTTCTCCTGAAATTGTCTCACTTCTCCTGAAATTGTGAGATGCCCCTATAGTTATTGCAGTCTTGTCGGCTACCTTTATTTTTGTAGAGGGTTATGAGATTTGTATCTTTTAGATCCTGCGGTATAAAATGGGATTGCCAGCAGGTCAGGAGAACAGCGTGGAGATCTGCAGCCAAAATATTACCACCCTTCTTAAGTACCTCTGGAGGGATGCTATCGGTGCCAGGAGCCTTGTTGTTCTTTAATCCGCTGATGGCACGTTTCACTATATCCAAGGTGATAGAATTGTTCAGCTCTTTCAGGACGGGAAGCTGATAGTCCGGTCAATTCAAGTTAAGACCTAGAACAAATTGCAATAGAGACCATTCAAGCGTCAAACGAATTTATATAAATACACAACATGTGAACAATCTAATTGTTTCGATAGAATGAAGCTTACAGTGCATCTTGTTAGTACATGAAAATATGAAACAAAACATCTCAAAACACTTGGATCACAAAAAAAGGTAAATGTGCGAGGTTGATGAGAAACAGATGTAGTTCTGTACATGAGCTTTCCATGTTTTTCATAGGTACGGTACAGTAACTTTAAACAGCTAAATTGAAAAGATCCTAATTGAGGTATGAAAATTGATTGAGAGATCTGCTTGAACTGTCAGGAGTAAAATGAACTACTCCAGAAAAGCATACTTGAGTTAGACAAAAGGATTCTTTGGATTGAACAGACCGTTGTTATTACTTTAAAAAAAATGATCTCATTGGCACGGTCTCCCGGCCTAAGGGTTGATCTGGGAACAATATTTATAGGGGAGTACTATTTGTAGACGTAATACACTTGTCACATCATATTCCTTTTCTCTAAAGCGCAGAATTAAACTAAAAATCTTTTCACTGCAAAATTTTAATCCCGTTAATTTGACAGGCTGTATCAAGGTTTTTTGAGTAAACGTTCATTTTTTTGACAATTTATATCTTATTTACAAGTTATGCCAATGACCTAAATTTATTACAAAAGGAACACACGAATCTCGGATTTCGGATATTTTCCCTTACATTTAAAATTGGACTCTGGCCTATCGACTTAGACACCTGAAATTTAAATTTAAACAGATCTCTTTGTGTATATCATGTTCTGCCCTTTATTCAAGTAGACCAGTTTACACAAAGATTTTCCATGAAACAAATGGTTTATTTGGGCACAGAGTAGTTTATTTTAACCAATAAATATTTCGGGAAGCAAAAAAATCTCAAATTTCTTGGTTTTTTTTCAAGAAAATATCCTATAGTATTATCCGGCAGTGTAAATTACCATATATTTCAATAATTAGTGGACATAGAAAAGTCGTCTGCTGCGATCAGTCGTGTCTCGCGAAGTCTCATACGTGATGTTAACGGATTTTCTGACGAGTAATGGGCGCAAAAGAAAACATGACGCTCTCCATACGGCCCCCCCCCCCAAAAAAAACGAGACCAATTTTTTTTTTGTTATGTGACATCGCAATAAAGGCAGGCAATGAGTACACCACCATCTTTTCCTCAAAAACACATTGGTAAAAGTGGTCAGAAATTGCCTCAGATCGCACCACAGAGCATCTAGAATCCAAAAATTGTTCGGAGCCCTTAAGCGGGCCCCGAACCTAACGCCGTAATTTTTTTGACCCACTTTTTTTGACCCACTTCTTTGGGGGTCCAAAAATTTTTTGGCCCCCCAAAAATTGTGTTCTGGATCCGCCCTTGTTTTCCACTCCTTTGATGAAATGAGATGTTTAGTATGTTAAAAAGTGATTTTTCTAAGCGTGATGGTATTAAAATAAATTCTATTGCAATTTGTTCTGGGTCAGGCCCTGTTTTGTTCTAAATTGACCGGACTATGAGGTAAGGCAGATATTGCCGAAGTACCTACTTCAGCATCGCTGTTGTACAGTGAGCTATGGTGCTCTATATACCCACCGGTCAAGCTGTGCTGTTTGGTCTGTGAGGAGGGCACCAGTGGACGACAGCAGAGGAGCAGATTTCTTTGGGGTCCGACCAGTTGCTTCTTTAATGTCTTGGTACAAGCCGCGTAGATCACCAGAGTCTGCCTAGAACGTTGGATACGATCACTCAGGTGAGACCAGTAGCGTTGCAAAGCTGCTCGAGTAAGACGTCATCATGAGTTATGCAGAGTCTCTTCAAAATGCATACATCTAGAGAACTGCAAGGTTTGCAAAGCAGCAAATAAGTCATGGAACTTTGTTCTTGTATTAAATTCATCAGTTGCCTGACTACACATGGACAAAATAAGCATGAATTCATACAAAAATCATTTCGAGGAAAAGCCCTTTGTTCTGTGCTTGGAGCAGACATAGCTCTATTTTTTCTTCTTTGGTTAGCTGTTTCGGTAGACACAGAACCAGCTCTTTTGTTTGTTATTTTTTTGGTTCTTTTTGTGGCTTTTCCGCATAGTTCCTAGGGGAAGGCGAACTCTCGAGGAAGGAAACCTCGCAATTCTTCACTTGCACTTAAAGGGTTCTCTCTACTACTAACATCCGCGGCTTGGCTGGCCATCATCCTGGTGAAGCAAGTAATCTGGATATGTTCCAGTTGTATGCACGCACCCATAAGCAAAACTACTTTGTCGTTATTGAGACCCACATTGATGATTCAACTACAGATGAGTTAATTGCTATCCCGGGGTATCAACAACCATTCCGCTATGATCGTGATCGATATGATAGAGGTGTCATTGTGTGGGCTCAGGATGGCGCACATGTCATCCGCTTAGAAGATGAGCAACCGGACGACTTCAAGCTCATTGGGTGTCTGTTAAAAAGAAGCGTGGCAAGATGCTCCTTGGTGCCCTCTATTGTCCTGGATCTTTACTCAGTTTGGATGCCAGCTTCATTGACTACCTATATTCTCGTCTTCCTGCCTTACAAAGGAAGATACTGGCCCGTCGCACTATCTTGCTTGGTGACTTCAATGTACACAATCGTGACTGGATTGTTTTCTCGTCACCTACGGACACTGTTGCTCTACGGATGCAGGCGTTTGCAGAATAGTAGCAGATTCCTGCTGACGCTGCTTTACGAAAGGATTTTTCACAATGCTGCTCTCAAGTCAGCCTACTGACGTGCTCGTGCTGAGACACAGCGTGTCATCAGAAAGGCTGAATGGCGTCATATGATCCGACTGAGACATCGTCTCAGCGACTCACCGAGGAACAGAGACAGGAGGTGAAGTATACGGCAGCTGATTGGTCAAGGAAGCTCATCTGATATCCCGACATCCAAACATGAGGAACGTGAGTACTCCACATCTGTTGAGAAAGCCGAATGTTTGCTTTCATCTTCGCTGACAAGTGCAACTTGAAAGGTGCTGATGACCCAGTTCCAGAGATGCCTCCCAAAAACTAAGGAAAAACTCTGCTAAATTAAGTTCAGGCCACGGGACATCAAGCGTCAGTTGCTTAAAGATCGATGTGAAGAAGGCAACTGGACCTAATGTCATTTCAGGTCGTGTGCTAGTCAAGGCAGCCGACCCCCTGGAAGTTCCTCTTGCAAAGTTATTCCGTTTCTGCTTTGAACGTGGGTATTTCCCCGAACAGTGGAAGATAGCCAATGTCCTGCCTGTTCACAAAATAATACAAGTCCCGTGGCATCCCCAATAACTACCGTCCAATCTATCTTCTTTGCATCTTTAGTAAGGCTTTGGAGGCGACCGTGAAAATAGCACTTTGAAAGCATGTCCTCGGGATCGGGAAGGACCTCATCTTTGCCTGTCAATTTCGTTTCCGTCTGAATCACTCTGCCTCCAATCTCCTCACGTATCTGACCTACCAGTGGCACTCAACCTTAAGTCAAAGGTCAGAAGCACGTGCTGTTGCCATGGATATCAAAGGTGCTTGCCTCCTATCCAAATTGAAGATCAACGACTTTGATAGCAAAGATAGATAGATAGATAAATGGTTTATTTTCATTAGACTTGATGTGGCAATCAAAGATTGAATTGGATCAAGTCAACAGATAAAAATGCTAATACAAATACATTAAATAAAATAAAATAAATTAAATTTAAAATAAACAAGTACTTTTATATTGAAAGGTCTAAAAACTGTCTTAACCCGATAGTATCCTTTACATGCCAATCTTCATTAATTAAAAATTCCATTTTACAGATAAAAACAAATGTCATGTGGTATCAGGTGTGATAAAAATATACAGATATGTATGCAATAATTAAGAAATTTGAAAAAGATAACGATAAAGATAACGAGAACAATGACAACAATTAACCACAATCACAACTATATAATGACAAGAATAACGATTAAGACAACGATAAGGACGACAAGAACCATAATCACAATAATGATGACAAAAGTAACAACGAATACAACAAGAACAGTATTGACTACAATGGAAACAATAACCACAATTTCCACAGTGACAACGAAGATATAACGAAGACAACGATTACAGCTATAACCACAATTTCCACAGTGACAACGAAGAATTCGGGTCTAGAAAGGAATAAAAACTGGTGAACTTCAAATCTAGCAATCATAAAATTAAAAAAACACTGGAATTAATTAGAATTAATTAAGTCAATGAGGTAGGGTACTGCACTGTTCTTGAATCTATTTGTTCTATATTGCAACTGAGGAATACGGGAATTACGTAGAAATCTACCATTTAGTGGGGATGATATTATTCAACTTGGAATTTGCTTTCAGATCTTTGGCAAATTTAAGACACAACTCAGTTCGTCTGCTACTCAAGGTCGGTATGCTAAGAGTATCTAGGGCATGTTGATAATGAGTGTAATCAGAACCTAATATAAGTTTGAGTGAGCGTTTCTGAACACGTTCAAGAAGATGTACATGCTGTTTGGTTATTCCGCCGTTCCAGAGTGGTACAGCATACTCTAGAAGCGGCCGTAGAAACCCCTTGTAGATTGTAAGAAGGTCCTCTACCGGTAAACCATGGCCTTTGAGAACTCGGATCATGTGTAATCGTCCATTTGCTCGTTGTAATATTGAGTCGACATTTGTATCCCACTTGAGATTCTTCTGTATGTGTACACCCAGGAGTTTCACTGTATCCGACTGCGGGAGCTGTTGACCATATATGGTGAAGATTGGGTCTGTCATGAAGTTAATTTCCATTGATGAACATTTCGCAGGATTGAGCTTCATGTTGTTTGTTTCAGACCACAGAACAAGGGACTCAAGGGATTCTTGCATTCTTGATGGTGCATGTGAGGACCGATTCTCAACTATACTCAGGTCATCTACGTATTTCCAGTAATGTGTGGAGTCATGATTGTTTTGGAGCGCATCATTGACTACTGCTAGAAACACGATTGGTCCAAGGCGTGTTCCCTGCGGGACACCAGCATGCACATTGGTCCAATCAGAGTTGATTCTTCGATAACGCACACACTGCTGTCGGTTACTGAGAAAGTTACAAATCCACTGGACTAGTGTGGGTTCAACTCCTAAGGCAAGTAGTTTCGTAATAGCGATGTTGTGGTCAATGTGATCGAAGGCCTTGCTGAAGTCAGTTAAGATAAGCGTGGATGATGTTTTAGGTTTCTCTGCATGTTGAAACAAAGTATGTAGCAAGTCAACAAGATAGTGTGTGGTGCAAAATCCCTTGCGATTTCCAAACTGGTGTTGATCTATGTTAGGTGCCAAATCCTCAAGTGTCCATTTGGCAACAAACCCTTCAAGAACTTTGGCAAAATGGTCTGTAAGAGCAATCGGCCTTAACTTGTCGGCCACAGCTGGTGATGTTTTGGGAATTGGAACAATAGTGGCTCGTTTCCACAGGTCAGGAACCACTCCACAGTTAAGAGATGTATTGAATATGTGGGCCAATGGCGTGCTCAGTTCACAAGCGAACTCCCTGATAATGCGAGCAGGTACATTATCCGGTCCACCTGATTTGCCAACTTTAACACGTTTCAGTTCGTGGAACACCTCCCAGGGTTGAACGTTAGGAGGAGGTACCTGTGATGGCAGATATGCTGGTAGTTGAGCAGTGTCAACAGGCTGGAGATCATCAGTGACAGCCACCAGTAGCTTGTTGATGTAATTAGCTACCTGGGCTGGGCTCGTTATGTCTTTGTCTGGCACACTAATTGTTGGTCCCACCTGATGACCATGGGTAATGGCTTTTATTCCTCTGTACCATCCAGCTGGGTTAGATGCCTTATGAGTCTGTATCCTGGTGATGTAGTGTTTTCTTTTAGCAATGCGTATTTCTCGGATGACTTTGTTTCTAAGTTGTTTCCATGTTCTGTCTTGTTTATGATGGAAGGCATCTTGTCGCTTCCTAATCAATGATTTGATTGCAGGGGTTATCCATGGTCTGTCCTTTGAGTGCAATTTGGTGGTGCGAGTTGGAAGGAAGCAGTCCAGAGCCCAGTTCAACACTTCATAGAAGGCCTCGCATTGCTGGTTAGGCTCAGTAGCTTCTAAGACAGGTGACCAGTCATAATTGCAGATCCACATCCCAAATTGGCGAATGTCTGAATCACGTAGTGGCCTTGTGATTTGTGTTCTAGTAGTATTTTCACTTTTGCGCTGTTGAGTGGGCGACAATAAGATAGCATTATGGTCACTTTCCCAGCGGGGAACACATTTTGGGTTGCTTGTAGTGAGTTGATAGATTTGTGATGATTTTGTCCAGGGTTCTGTTTCCCTAGTTGGTTGTTGAACAATCTGCTTCAACTTGGGGTCGTGAGCAATGGCTTTAAATCAAGTTGATTAAAGTCTCCCATGACTGCAATGCCTGCATGTGGGTGGTTGCTAAGAACATTGTCGAGTGTGTCATGTAGATGGTCAAGTAGTAGATTTGCAGTAGGGCTGTTTGGAGGGTAATACACCAATGCGATTACCAGATGGGACACAGATCTTGGAAGAGAATGTGGGCGAATTTTTATCCATAATACCTCAAGACCCTCCGGCGTGCTGATATTTAATTGTTCAGAGGCATACAGCTGATTGACATATAGTGCGATGCCTCCTCCTTGTTTTCCAGTCCGGGACTTGGCAAACATTGTGTAGCCAGAGATTGAAACAAGCTCTGGAGGTAAGTCTGGTTTAAACCATGTTTCTGTGATGGCGGCAACATCCACGTTGTTATCCAAAATAATAGCATGTAGTTCATCCAGTTTATTGTTCAGGGATCTGGAGTTGCATAAGTAGAAAGTCGGTAATTGATGACGAATCGAAATGCTCCACTGCAACTTGACAAGAACTTGTGATCTAGGAGCTTTATCACCAGTCCGGTAGTTCTGATGAGATAAATAGCAGTTACACAGTACTTGAATCTTACGCCTCATATGGGTTCCAGCACGCCGTCCTCTCCGCCGTTTGTGAAGACCATTTGCACGGATCCTGTTATGCACAGTCAATGGTAGTTTTATTTGAGAGCAGTCATGGCGAATACTCAAAAGAGCTTGTGATGAATACTGGAGATTCCTCTCCATTATTGCAGTTGTGAGCAACGAAGTATCAGAACTACACAAACGATTGTGAGGTGAATTGTTTCCAGCACTAAATGCTTGATGAGATCCGGTAAAAGCATTTACATGTACATGTAGTTCTGTGTGTGCAGGTAGACCGACGTAAGTAATGGGTGCCAACCAATGTAACGTTACATGTACATAGACATGTACATGTACATATGCAGATTGCACTATCACCAGCAGGGAGACAGCAAAAAGCAGTATTTTGCCGTATTTAGACGAAATAGCATATTTCTCGGCATGCATCATCGATGTATGGTACTTACAGAATCATAGTTCAACGTCAGTGATTAATAACACGGAGTCTGAGGGCAAGAATTCGGCAAAAAAGTTAGAAAATCTCGGAGTATTTAACGTGTGCAGGCAGCAGCTTGAACAGCGCCCAAACTGCTTGAGTGGATATCATCTTACCTCAGTAGATGCTCATGTGGTCGTAGCTGGTCAATCTTCAAGCCTAAAACCTATCAATGCGGGTGTCCCACAAGGAACTATTCTCGGGCCCACTTTTTTTCTTGATTACATCAATGACATCACTGATTCTATCAGACACAGTGAGGCGGTCATCTATGCTGATGACATCTTTGCATAATAAGCTCGTGTGTGAGGATGGCGTAGTGTTGTCTAGAGGCGAGCTTGCAGCACAACGTTACATCAATCTGGAAGCTGCTTCTACTTGGTAAAGGCAGTGGAAGGTAATATTCGAGGCTTCCAAGACGCAGAGTATGGTGATATCCAGGAAAATCAATAAAAACCATCCACCCCTGTCCTTTGAGCGCGACATTCTGGAAGAGGGTGATGATCTCAAGCTTCTCGGGGTCACTTTTACCTGCTCTAAGAGCTGAAAACTCGCCAGAACTTATTCATTCTCAGAAGAACAGCATTGGCTATGTCAACCCGGCACAAGGTAATACGCTTCAAATCATATATACATGAATGCACCCGATTCATTCCTTGACATCTTTAACCGCATTCCAGGGAGGGTCAATTGGTTTTGTATCAGGTGATGAAGCTGTATACGACCTTCCAAGGGCGGATCCGGGGGGGGGGGGCCAAAGGGGGCCATGGCCCCCCCCAAAAAAACGAAACCAATTTTTTTTGTTATGTGACGTCGCAATAAAGGCAGGCAATGAGTACACCACCATCTTTTCCTCAAAAAACATTGGTTAAAGTGGTCAAAAATTGCCTCAGATCGAACCACAGAGCATCTAGAATCCAAAATTACCCCACGCCGTAATTTGTTTGACCCACTTTTTTGGGGGACCAAAATTTTTTTGGGCCCCCTCCAAAATTGTGTTCTGGATCCGCCCTTGCGACCTTCAACCCCTCTGTTGTAGTCAGTGCCGGGTCATTCCATGTCAGACCAACGCACTTTTTTACCTCATGTCTTCCGATTTTGATAAAAATTGCTGTGCTTGTAGGTCCTGATGAGCAATGAATGCACACCAAAACCGTGTAAATTGGCATCGAATATATGCGAATTTGGTATTAAAATAATAAGAATTGCATGCTCAAATCAACTCTTTTGTCAAAATTAAAATTTGTGAAAAGGAGGTCACGTGACCTTTAATATGTTATCGTGACCTTTGACCCAATTTATGTAATGTACATTGCACGTGGTGAGGGATAAAGGTGCATAGTAAATCGGACCGTTCACCAGCAAATAAAAAGAACACAATACATACATGTACATGTACATTCGATATCTGGGGCGCAATATAGCTGTGCAGTATTATATCAAATCACACTGTTGTTGCTATAGATGGACTAATCAGGGTCTAGGATTCAAAGTTACCTTACTCATTCATCACTACGCTTCTTGAAATTTAATGAGTCTCACAGACTTGGCATTTTTTTCCTTCAAGATCAATTTCACCTGGATGTGTGTCCACTGTACTAGGTCCGGGTAGAAAGCATAGAGCTGTTATCCTAAACAGTAACTGGGGGGGGGGGGGGCTCGAGGGGCTGGAATCCACCCACCCCCCTCCAAGGTTGTCAATTTGTTTGTTTGATTTTGGGGTATTTTTTTTCCAATCTTCTACAGAAATTTGAAAACAAACAAATTATGAGGCCCCCTCCCCCCCCCCCACACAAAAAAGCAAAATCCTGGGTGCGCCACCGCTGATAATTTATATTATGAGTATGGTTATACCTCATATCAGCCCTAAATATGAGAAATTCCCAAACCAAGATTAATTTAAGTACCTTTAGAAACAGAATAGTAAGTTGTGTGGGTGGATTTCTAATGTAAAGTCTATAAATTGACTAATTTGCAACCGACCAACTGTGCAAAAATAGTCATAAAGTTGTAAATTTTAAAGACCCCAATTGATTTTTAGTGGATTCTGATAGAGGAAGACATGCTCTATCAAGTCATTTTCATTTTGTTGATTTTCGGAATGAAACATTATTACATAAATTGGGTCAAAGGTCACGATAACATATTAAAGGTCACGTGACCTCCTTTTCACAAAATTTAATTTTGACAAAAGAGTTGATTTGAGCATGCAGTTCTTATTATTTTAATACCAAATTCGCATATATTCGATGAAAATTTACACGGTTTTGACATGTTTCTACCAAAAGGGTGGTATTTTACTCTAAAAATGTCCGTTTTTTGTGGTTTCTGCCCTGACCACATGGTAGGTCGGATCGGGCTAAAAATTGGTGTGCATTCATTGCTCATCAGGACCTACAAGCACAGTAATTTTTATCACAATCGGAAAACATGAGGTGAAAAAGTGCGTTGGTCTGACATGGAATGACCCATATATAAAATGCACTTTGTTCGTAGCCGTCACTTCTGAGAAGTCTTCTTGCTGCACGTCTGCCATTCCCAACAACCGTCGCCGAGCACTTCGTTTCTCCGTTTTGCATGTCACGTGACATTACATTAAAGGGATATTTTCTGAGGCCTATATTTAATGAACTACCGTACGTCCGATTTGGTTGTAACTTGATGTGTACCTATACCATGATCTGTTTTAAATGAAAATTTAAGTGACGTCATCATAATGTCTTCACATGGCATGTGAGATCACATTAAAGGGGCATTTTTCTACAGCCTATATCTAATAAACTATGGGTTCGATTTGGTTGTAACATGACTCACTAAAAGTGCATTTTCTTAAATGTCCATAATGTACAGGTCCGATTTGGTCGGAACTTTATATGGACCTATTCCTTAATATACGTTCTGCGTCTGTTCAAACACTTTAGGACAAAGAACAACACTCTAATTAAATGAAATCCTATCCATACCAGACTATGCCCATAGGTGACTCAAAAGTTTTGGATAGTGATAGGAATTCACCTGTATTAATATTAAAAAAGGTTATGAAGAATACGTAAAGTGCTATAACTTGGACAATCCTCTGGGAATTGTAATAACGTCTTCGCATGTGTATACATAATCGCAGTGTAAAGCGTCGTAAACAGGAACGAATATCGGGAAATTTCGTGTGAAGTGAGGGAAAGGAATCTCTAGAAGCTTCAGCTTTGCACAGAAACAGTCGGTCACACTGAAGTTGTGTTTACAAACCATATTCAGACTCCATTACAGCTCTCGATCACCACAATGTCCATCCTTTCTCTTTCTCTATCAAGCACCAACTCTAATACCAGCCATCACCAGCCGTCCGCCACCCAATGCCAACTCCCCTTCTTTTTTAAGAACAGAATAATAATAGTATCGAAGTTACCCCCAACACGCGCACGCACGCACGCATGCACGCAGCTGCCCACTTGCGCAGCTGTTCACACGCCATGAATAATAATTATAGTTACTTTTCACATCACTACAACTGAATTAAAGCTTTGAACAAATGTTTAAAATACTTGACACTAGAAGGGCTAATTTAGTCTTCACAATCCTTAACATTTTGCTAAATTTACAGTTTGTTGTGCGAAAATAATGCTGTGTATTTTTTTTATTGGAATTATTTAGGCATATAAATCGAAGCCATATACAGGACGACTCAACTGCGATTGAGAAGTGGTCCACTGACAACCGCTTAAAAACTGAATCCGGAAAAATGTGCAGTCATGATGGTATGCTTAAAAAAGCACGCCCGCCTTAACAGAACTCAAACTATATGATAAACCACTCCAAGAATACCAATCGCTCAAAATACTGGGCCTAATCATCCAGTCAGATCTTAAATGGATGAATGGGTGACAGACATTACTTCAAAAGCTAGCCGGCGAATGTACGTGCTCCGACTTCTACAACATTTTGCATTGCCTTCGAAGGACCTGCTCACCATCTACATGGGGTACATCAGACCAATACTGGAATACCGGTCCCGGTATGGTCGCCTGAACTCACCCAGCAACATGGTAAAACCCTTGAACAAATCCAGAAAAGAGCTTGCAGAGTCATCCTTTGTTCCCAGTTCAAGGGATATGAATAATCATTAACAGATCTCAGTCTCTGCACTCTTGCTAAGAGAGTGAGTTTAGTAACTAGCTACCAGAGCACAAATACAAATCACATAATTACCAATCGCGAAACAGTAGCCACCTCTCTACCCGTAACTGCAGAACAAATCGGTACAAAACAGCTCTGTACCCTACCTTGTTCGGCTATGGAACTCCAAAAAACAAGTAAAACGCATCTCCCTGTTCATTGACAGTTTTCTCAAACCCCTTGTCCCACAGATTTCGTCATACATTCACGACACCCCAGACTTCCTACGCAAGCTTGAAGGAATCAAGGACCAGATTCCTAGCACAGCCATCATTGGGACTTTCGACGTCTCATCTCTGTACACAACATCCCACATGAGGAGGGTGTTCGTGCTTGCTCCTTGGCTCTGGCCAAGGCAGGACACACGACTCCTCCCATCAGTGATGTTGGCACCCTCATGACACTTATACTAACGAAGAACAATTTTTCCTTCCTTGGTGAACACTATCTACAGGTACACGGCACTGCAATGGGCACCCGCATGGCCCCCTCCATGGCTTGCCTCTTCATGGGTGACCTCGAAGAACGCATTCTTGCCTCGGCCCCATGTCGCCCTTGGATCTGGTGGAGATATATTGATGATGTTTTTTTCATCTGGACCAGTGATGAGGACAGTCTCTTGACCTTCACTAACCACATCAATTCCTTCCACAGAACCATCAAATTCACATCGGAGTTCTCGGCTCACCAAACCCACTTTCTGGATGTCACCGTCCGCAAGCAAGGCAACTCACTAACCACTGACCTGTATTCCAAACCCACAGACACCCACCAGTACCTCCACTCCTCCAGCTGTCACCCCAGGCACTGCAAAACTGCCACAGCGTTTAGCCAGGCACTCAGACTCAGAAGAATTTGTTCTAATGATTCCGATTTCTCCCGCCATACACAGATACTGAGGAACAACTTGGTGGCCAGGGGTCACAGCTCTCGCCAAGTTCATCGTGCCATTGCCAGAGCTAAAGCTATCCCCAGAAATCTAGCTCTCACGGGAAAGGCCCCCGATGCCATGGCCAAACCCATGATTCCCTTGGTTACCACGTTTCACCCCAATCTCCCTCCCCTTCGCAAAATCACTAATGACAATCATCATATCCTCCATACTTCAGATCGCCTTGCCCGCGCCATCCCCAACGGCCCCACATTGGCTTACAGGCGTCCTCGAAACCTACGGGACTTGATTGTTCGAGCTGAAGTCCCATCCTTAGATGCATCCCCTCCCACCCAGCATGGTACTTTCAAGTGCAGTTCCAGATGTGTTGTCTGCCAGATTCATATCCAGGAGTCTGACTCCTTTTCTGGCCACTCTTCTGTCACTACCCACAGAACCATTGGTAACATCACTTGTAACACCTCTAATGTCATATATCTCATTTCTTGCAGGGTCTGTGGAGTGCAGTATGTAGGTGAGACTAAGAATACGCTCAAGAAGCGTTTCTATGCCCACCGGTCAACGGTCAACACCAAGAAACTAGACACCCCTGTTGGTCATCACTTCAACCTGCCTAACCACTCCACTTCTGATATGATTTTGCAGGGCATTGAATCTCTCGGCCATCGGAAGGACTCAGTTCGCCTCAGCAGAGAGAAAGTGTGGATGAATCGTCTTTGAACTATTCAACCACATGGTCTCAACATCCAACTTGGGAATGATTAATCCTTTTCTTCCTCCATTGTCTTCTGTTACAGATAATCCACCTGGTCTTCCTTGTTGGTGTTTACCCATCTTCCCCCATCTTTCATCCCTTTCCACCTCCATACTGTTCCCCCCCCCCTGCATCATCCCCATTCACTCTCACACTCTTTTGTCCGTTCCCACTCCCTGTGACCTTTGATCCTTCCCCTTTCTGGTCCCTCCCCTGTTTACACCAGACCCCTTGTGGTTTGCCATCTCCCTTTGTTTCTTTGTTCTCTCATCCACCCTCCCCTGCATCTTTCCACACCTAATCCTCCTTTTGTGTTTCTTCTTTCAGCCCTGCATGTTTGTGTGCACCCCCATGTTGATGTATGTACCTCTGTCATTTCTGTTTTAGCCTCTGAAGAAGAACTTGCTAAGTTCGCAACGTCAGGCCACACTAATTTTTAGATTTAAGTAAAAGATTTGTTAGGTGCCTCATAATTAATCCTTTTTATTGACATTCATACCTAATGTTCTGCATGACTTTTAATCTTTTTTAATCCTGGGAATTCGTGTTACCCCTCTTCGCTCACCCTCTCCTTCCTTAACTTCCCACGTAGCGTTTTTTTGTCCTATTGTCAGTTTCATGTCTTAAGACAGTAATGTATCCCTAGACTTTTTTGTATGTGTAATTCCATTGTGTAAGCCTAGAAACATCTTATCCAGAAACTTTGTATCATTCTTACTTGATTTAATTGAATTTCATGACTATATGTAAACATATATATTAAAGCATTGTTCTTGAAATGATTTAATTCTATGTTTGTTCATATTCCTTTTCTTACCCCTCCCCTTTCACCCTCTCCCTTCCCAGTTGACATTCCACATACCCTCTTCGTTTCATGTTTTTATACGATTTTTATCTGCTGCTCTTTTGAAGCAAAGTTTTCGTTATTAAGTGTTTGTAAATACATTGTGAATGTTTTTATACAATTAATTAACTTACTTAATTTTTATAATTTAAAGCTTTGTATCATCGAATGTTTCGATAATCTGTCCTATGTAAATGATTTTTATTTCATGTGACCTATTTGTCGGTATTGATACACTATTAAGTAAACTTATTCATGAGAGAACCAGGCCTGCAACAAATAAATGACACGCACAAAGTATAATTTTGCAAGCAAATTCTTTAATTAAAATCTCATTAAAAGCCCATTCGTCGGCTCACAACAATCAAAATTCTGAGTATTGCATATATAATCGCAGGAAAAAAAACAAATTCAAAAATTTAAGTCTGAGTATGTTGTTTTATTTTGTATTTCGTAGCTTTCATACATTTTTGTTTAGTTTTTGTTTTTCAAACCGTGTTTGTTCATTGTGCATTGTTTTGGTCGAATAAATAATAATAATAATAATAATAGTATGGGACAAACAGTAAAATAATGCAGGAACAACATCCACCATAGACGATTTAGTGTATGACGTTAGGATGTATGCGCACGCATACCAGGAGTTTAAACGGCCGCTAATGGTCTGTAGTCACTTTGTCCTTTCATACATGCACTGAAACAGGAGGAAACGGCGGCACAGTTTGCAACCATAGCTGTCTCAGATTTTTTTTTCACTTTTTGGAAACAGAGAAGGCGATGTCATGGGCGGATGTATACAGCGCCCGCGCGCATATGAATTTCATTAATTTAGTTGATGCCTCGTACCATGACGAGTTTCACCCCGAAAAATAGATGCGTCTTTTCATTTGCTATTTTCCTTAGCAATTTAATAGTTGTTCACTTTGAAATGAGACATCGAACAAAAACACAATACCCCAACGTTTAGTTATTGAATTATTTCTTTAAAAATTCCAAATTATTGGCGAACCTACTATAAGCGGCTCTTGCAGGGCGAGTTAATTTTGTGCGCAAAATGGAAGCCTCGTTTTAGAGGGTTACAGACGCCTAGAGTTGGAATAAAGTAGGCTAGTTTTTCGTTAAAACAAAATATTCAAATTGAAAAAGTCCATTTTGCTTGACGAACACGGTGCATGCAGCTTCAATTACGGCATTCCAATAGTTTATTTACTCCCTACAAATAAAAACAATAATGGTCACCTTCCTTAACAAAATCCTGGATCTGCCCCCGCAACGCGGCCAGTTTCCCTACACAAACAACTACTGTATTTATATATTTTCTATAGGGGAATCATTTTGCGAACAAAAGTGGCAAATTATCTGGATAGTTTTGTTATTACCAAAATGAACAACGGGCGAGAACTTTGGGTTAAGACATCAACAAACGTCCCTCAGACCGTACATACAATGAATTATTATTGGGTAAAACTAATTAGGTTAATACCAAAATGATGCACTCATTTCGCCTGAATATCTGAAAAGTAACAAAACCCCACTAACCTTCTCCTTAGACAATATAACAGTCACAATTACCAAAAGCAACAATGAAAATCAAACCAATTGCGTATTTACATGCAAAACATTAAATCGTTCTCAAAGCTTTGGGTGTTGAATAGTCTTAGTATGAAGGGAAATGACAAAAGTAGGCCTATTACCAATGGCTTATTCAAGCAAAATTCGACTGGTGTAAGATAAGACGGGCAATTCCGGTGAAAATACGTCAAACGTTTCGGTTTGCGGTAACACCATGTGGTAATTACTACTGCAAGTAGCAGTAGTTATTACCACATGGTGTTACCGCAAACCGAAACGATACCGTTACTCGACCTTGCACAGCCTAAAAAGCATACACAATACGAGTAGTTCTGTCGTAAAGTGACGTCAGTAACAATGTATTGTTAAAGCGGCAAATGACGTTTTGTTTCAGTGGTGTTAGTTAATGATGATTGTTTACTATCATTAATAATTCTTCAATGAACGGACTCATATCAACCTCTTTATTCTCCACTAGAATACGTCACTAAAGTTCAGCAAACTTCGATCTGTAAAAACTTTTGCTCTTCTTAAGAGCTATTTTTGACAAATTACAAATTTTGCAATGTAACTCAAAATCCACTTTTAGTTTAAAGAATGATTCACGAGGTGTTTGATTGTTTACGTTGACCTTATTGTAAAACCAAACGCATTTGATACTTTTATATGCTCTGTAAAATGCTTGAATTATTCTTATGATACTCAAAAATTAACATTGCGTATCAAACACAATCTATAATCGAGATTGACATTTTATGAACCAATAGCAATCATCTCTACATTTGTACAAAACCAGACAAGAGACGTTAAAAAAGTTCACCCCTAGTTACGTTGTATGAAGAGAATGTCACGACAGCTGCATCCATTGCCTTCAGTCCGTCTGGAATGAAAGGACAAGATTGTTACGTTGAGCACGACAAACGATTGGCATAAGCATTCAATGTTAACGTCATTTGTTGACTACCAGATACCAGTATACTCATTCTCGGAATTTGTTAAGTCCACGTGGAAAGATTAAATAAAAAAAGAGAAAGTACTGCTGTAAACTGAATCATGTTTAATTCTACGTATATACTTAGGAAATATGGCTCAAATTAAATCTCCTTAATGTCCTCCTTGACGGTTATCTTACGTATCTCCATATCCTGTTGATATTCCACAAATCCACAAAAATACATCAATCACAAGCTTTTTGTTGGTGTATTGATTTATACAAAGTGTAATAAAAAGAAAGACAGGAACAGAGAACTTTTCTTGAGCACATGAAAAGAAAATAATCGTCAAACAAAAACCACGGAAGAGAAAAAAGCTTCCCGACTTGATATTCCAACATTTTGCATGTAATATTTTTGTTCTTTCTGTGAGAACTGTTGTTATCAGATTTTGGTTTAAAAAAAATCAAAGAATGTTCTAGGGGCTGGGGGGGGGGGGGGTCGTGGAATTTTTTGCAGGGGGGGGGGTGTCAGGCCAGCCAGATTTTTTTTATGTCCGATTTTTGCAGACGGGCGGACATAAAGTTAATAATTCTACTATAATTGTTTTAATTTGTACGCGCGTGTGTGTAAGAGCTGGGGGGCGGGCGGTGGTTTTGATCCACCTCCGATCCGCGCCTGCGTTCGTTTCATATACAATGTAAAAACAGTTGACGTGAATACGTTTGTAGAATAATTTGAATTCATGGACTGATATCATACTTATTTAGATGCTCAAGATATCTCAGTTTGATGTGCTTTATTGAAGTATGCTTCGGTTGCATCACTTTACATTATAAGGTCTATGCCCAAGATTTTACTCCAAAATGAATTAAGTTTAGTCACTTTAACTCTTCGCATCTGCTAGTCTATAGGCCTAGGTGTCGTCTCACCTTGCGAGTGGTTGGTGGCAGGAAGGCTTCCCGGTGCAGAGTTTTCATTCTCATCCCTTCTTCGACGGGCACCAAGGCGTAATCGTCACGACGGTCACGACTGTCAGCGTCTCCCGACGGGCTCTGGCTGCCGCTGAAGGCGGGGTCCACTTTGTTCTTCTTCCGGACCACTATGTACAGAAGCAGAAAAACCACGACGAGGACAAGACACACAGAGCCTAGAATGATAAACACTAAAGCGACGGTAGGCAGACCACCTGTGTCGGAAGGAAATAACATTACATGTGTTAAATGGCGAGATGAAATGACTACGAATGTAGGATTGTACACTTGCAGAGGCTTAATTTGAATAGATCGTGACTTGACCTGGTCTAAAAAACTCTTTATGGACTTGGGATGATGGGCTCTAGAGGACTATGACTTTAAATCTGTCTTAAATTGTACTTTTTCCATAGGTCCTGCATTAATTAGAATTAAGTGGCAATGGGAATATGTCCCACAGTCCCCGCCATTTAAAAGATAACAATGTTGTAGGGAGTATAATCCCAATAGCTATTTCCTCTGCTGGACAACAATTGATTGTCTAGACTAAAAAAAAATCCCTAAATTTATGTGAACAAATTTGCCAGTTAACATAGCCTTGTCCAAGGTTGTCTATGTTCTATGTTTGTAACCTTGTGAAGGATCGCACCGCGTACAGCACTTTTAGTCACCCTGACGCTAATAATGTGAAATGCATGATGACAACCTTATCAAATACATAATGATGCACTTACCATCACTTGGTATTGGATCAAGCTGCGTCTCGCATCGCTCCCCGGTGTATCCAGCCGAGCAACTAAATATACACGACACATACAGTTGATGATTAACTCATCTTCAATTTGTCGACGCAGATCATCTATTCATCTGACTGTCTATTAATTGTTTATCAGACTATAACTTTATCCTGAACATGGAAATCTAATACTAGGCAATGATTTGACCTTCACATAGTTTTTATGCAACAATGTTGAATATAGAAACCTCTCGAATGTGCTGAATCAGAATTACTTTCCTTGGCAAGATAGAATTGTATTTGCCCAAATGAAAATTACCTGCAAATGAACCATGGGGAGAAGCTGGGCCGTTCACATGTCCCACCGTTAAGGCAGTGATCACCAGGGCAGGTTGTCAGAAGCTCTGAAATAAGTAAATTATTAAATTACTTGGTTATCTGATCCAAACGATAACAATTATGAGCAAAACAATCGTACGACTGGTATGCTTAATCTTCAAAAGAGGCTTGTGAGTGTGATCTATAGTAACAATTGTATTACAAATTAAATTGTTATTTGAGAATTTGTTCATTTACCTTAGTGCACTAATGTAATAAGTCAAATAAGAAGACAAAAATTAGATGTGTAGAAAAAAATAGATGTGTTCAAAATAATACTGGTTTGCCCAAAATATAACTACAGGGAGCCATACGTTGAGCACAAACTGACTCCGAATCGATAGGAATCGTTGTACTGCCATCAATCAGGCTGTCACTACTTGACAAAACTTGTTCCAGTTTGACTTGAGAGGGCGCTCCATTCTCAGGGAATGATACCACAAACGTGACAATCAAACTGCCTGCTTCCATCTTTGTCACTTGCACTGATACAGCGTTACTTGTGGTCAGATTTGCCTTCAGCGTATTCATGATCTAAACAATAGATTAAAAGAAAAGTTGCTCTTTATTACAATGTCATTTCTCCTCACTTCAGAACAAACTTCCAGTTTCTAAAAGGATCATTACGTCGCAGTTTCAATTAGATAAATGGAGCCAAAAAAAGTATACCCTTTGTCAGCAGAGAATAAGGCGTTCTGGGTTGTGTATGTGTGTGACCACGTCAAAAATTACAAAATTCGTTCCCCGCCCAGTCACCTCTGTGAATTGTCTTTTTAAAGGTAATTAAGATATTTCTTTAACAAAACATTCTCATGTTAATTTTAGCTTAGTATATTACCGCCCGTTCAAACATTGCAGCAGTGGTTTTGAACGCGGTAGACGTTGGATTCGTGTAGGATTCGGAGAAGTTCAATAATGCTCTGATCACCACTCCAATTGAAGGGTATTCTAAAAAATAAACAAATATATTATAAAAATGGTTATTAATTGCACCCTCACAAACAATAAAAAAAAAGCTGCGGACAGGGCGATCAGTTTCGCACGCATGTAAATTGAGTACTGTTGTATTTGTAAGGACCTTATAGGCCTTAATGGTATTTTATACCATGACGATGAAGAAAGATAGATGAATTTAAGTTAAATACGCTGTCTTACGTTTACACGACCCATCGTCGCTTTGGACGTATCCTTCATTGCCGCGGCAGTGACATGCGAAGCCCTCTTCGTTTACATCTGGTAAACAATGCTGACCAGTCTCTGAACATAATCTGCTATTAGACAAACAAGGATTCTCATCTGCAAAAAGAACAAAATCAACAGTTTATTTACTAAAGACCGTAATCAGTAATTCCGTCCGCCAAATGAATTCGTTTATAAATACTTGAGTGTCAAAGCTTTGGCGGTTGAATGTCTTACTGAAGAATATTGTGCAAACTGCAAACGATGACCTTCAATCACTTGCCTGTAAGTAGTATAGGAGGAGCCTAATCCGCCCCTATTCGCCTCATTTTAGTGGCGAATGTGGCGGTGGCGAGAGGTAAAAATGAGTGAAATGGGAGGAATTTGTGGTGGAGTAAATTTGGGGTGCCAAAAAACTTGACTCGGAAGTGATATGCACGGTGTACCGTATGGTGAAAAAATCAATAATGGCTCTTGCAAGTAGTGGGACCGGTCATTGTGTGCAGCTTAAGAGAAAATCGATGTAATCCTCTTACACCGTCTGCGGTTAGTAAGCGGAGAGCTATTGTGTAGTGGAAAGGTCTAGATGGGGTCCAGCCTCCTGCATAAGTTTGCAATGTTGTTTTTATGTATGTTGTTTGCACTGTGTTTGGTCTTTGGACATGAATAACTACCTTTCTTTGTCGTGATATATTTTGTTTGTTTGTTTGTTGTTTGCGTTCTTGCTTGTTCTTGGGACATGAAAGACTACAATGTCTGTATCATTTCATTTGGTGTTTATTGGTGTTTATCTCTCTCGTAAAGTTCATTCAATGTAACGGAGGTATAATGCAAATCTAGACGGACCAATCATGAAATGGGAAAGAAACAAATTAAGTAAATTAAGTAATGCGAGAAACAGAAATACATTAAGTTAAGACATTAAGTTAAGACTGCGAAGTTGACTGTCTGAAGTAGTAGTGTAGTCTAAGCATTTTACCTCGTTTTTATGAGGAGGATCATGATCCTCATCGAGGATCATATCGGTAACCCCGACGAGGATCATAAAACGGGGTGTGTCTGTGGCGTAGCGACGTGATGGATCGATGGATAAATCTATCTTGGGGATTAGCGCTGAATGAATATTATTGTTAAAAGACAATGGAGCGAAAGAGGAGGACAAAAATTAAACTCAGCGAACGAAGATGGAGACAACGGGCGCATGTTTGAATGGATGTGCGTCAATGTAGTCAAAAGAATATGTTAACTCAAGTTATGGATGAAGGCAAAAATCCGTGAATACAGTTTCTCGGCATACTTTCTTGAATCGAACGTTCTTTTCATAAATGTTTACGTATACCATGAATATATTTCGCAAAACAAAACAAAAGTGTGCAGTAGCCCACAAAATGTAATAGACGCTTAAACACAAACCGTGACTTAATATCAATTATCCAACTGCAAACACAAAAGGACTGAAACAAAACGTTAAAAGCCACGTGTATAAAAATGATATCCTTAACAAACAAACAAACAAACAAACACCCCAACACCCCAACAAACAATAGAAGAAACAAGAGATAATACTGAAGTAGCCCACAAGACGTACTGGACGCTTCAACACAAACCGTAACTAAATATCCAAAAATTAGAAAAAGTACACACAGAACAAACATGGTCAGCCATTAACAAGCTTACAACATAATGTAAAATCAAACGCGCGCACTTTTCAAACGAATCTAAAAACGTAACTAGAACAGTCATCCATCTGCAGACACAAAAGGACTGAAACTAAATATTAAAAGCCACGTATATAAGCATTATATCCTTTAACAATAAAAATACACACAACTTAATAAAAGACGACTCGGGGTGCCTCAAACCAACCGGAACTCACCAGAACATACCTTAAGTGGTCAACGGGCGATATACAGTTTTCAAGTATTTTATTCATAACCACTGCAAGCATATACATTAGAATCAATGCTTAATTTACAATGTACAATATTAGTAAAAGAAAACAAATGATTACATTAACAATAATAGTGATAATAATAATAAATAAAGATACAAATTAACTAGAACGGCGAAGCCGCCATGGCTCGCTGTCCAAGGCAGGAAGGGAGGCTGAAGGTAGGGTTGGGGATGGGCATGATGGAAGGGGATCAGGATTCTTGTTGATGTGCCTAGGTGTAGGGGTCAGTTTTTAAATGTCAACATAAAAAGTCAACAGATTACCTAATAAATACATGTGTATATAGGTTAGCCGTCACTGTATTATTGTGTAGTCGCCACAAATGCAGAACAAGAATGGGTATACATGTACATGTAGACACAGCACCATCACCGACTCCCCCAAAACCTTACCCCATCCCAAAACCTTACCCCATCCCCAACCCGCCCCCTCCCCCACCCAACCCCCTACCCACACCCATTCCATCCTCCCCTAACCATCCCCACCCTATCACCTACACATCCCAACCCCACCCAAACTCCAATCCCTATCTCCTTCCCCCTCCCCTGACCCGTACCCTCCCCTACCCCAACTCCCTACACCCACCTACCCTATCTTCCCCTATCTGTCCTTACCCACCCTACACATCCCCACCCTAACACTTTCTCGAATTCCAATATCCCGCCCACCACATTCCCCCACCCATACATCCCACCTGACCCCCATGCAACCCCTACTCTGATCCCTATATACTGCCCCTCCCCTTATCCAACCCCTACAACAACCCATCCCTACCCATCCCTACACATCCCCAACCCAACCCTACTCCGATCCTATATCCCGCCCCCTGCCCAACCCCCTCCTAACCCAACCCCTACATCCATGCCCATCCTCTCCCTACCTGTCTCCCCCTACCTGTCTCTCCCTACCTGTTCCCACCCCACCCCTACAAATCCCCACCCCACCCAAACCCAGTATTCCAACCCCTCTCCCCACCCCACCCCACCCCACCCCAACCATCCTAGCTCCCCTACTCATTCTACTCACACAAACCCGAACCCCAACCCTATCCCCCAACCCACCTCACCCCATCTTCCCCTACCCCATCCCTACTCCAACCCCATAAACTAAAAGATCAAACCAGAAGCTCATGCACATCCCCAAAATGCATAATGTACATGTACATGTTATACCGGTATACACACATGTACATGTTATACCAGTATACATGAACATGTAACAATTAAAAACTTTAACATTTCCTTGAATTAAAATTCCTCAAAAAAATCATTGAACCTAACTGAAGTTATAGAGATGATACATGACAACTGCTTTAATTTTTTCCCCCCAAGTTAACTAGAACAAAAAACTTCAACATTTTTATCTGAACGCGGACATTCCAGCGGATGGACACTTCTGGGGTACCTCCATTGTTGTCCCTTTTGTCCCCATTTCTAAAGATTTCACTTGCGGGGTACCTCCAAAAATGGACAGGTACCCCACAAGTGGTCACTGGTAAGCACGGACGGACGGACGGACGGGCGGACGCCCGGACGGGCGGACGGGCGCCCGGACAGACGGACGGAAATTGGTATTACATAGGCTCGCATCTGCTTCGCAGCTCGCCAAAAATAAATAAATAAATCAAACAAAACAAAAACAATAAAAAAAAAATAAAAATAAAGGAAAAGTAAAAATAATGCTGAAATAATCAAATGTACACCCATTGGCAATTAATTCGGGTTAAGTTCGCAGATAATTAACATATGATGAAATAGCCAGCAAATATCGTTTAATCTGTAGCTTTATTAGTCAGTCTGCCCTTTACTTAGAACAACAACAACAACAATAATAATACTGAAGAAGGTACTTTACCATCCCGCCCAAACACATTAAACGCGTATTTGCTCATCAACTCTTGCGAATGAATCGTACTCTGTTGTTTGTTCATTACATTACTTTAAAATACAAAATAGGCTACCTTAGTTCTTATCTATCTTCCGTGTAAGTTTGGACCATAGCATATATGGGGACGAAATAATACCGTCAAAATTCAAGTTGCCGATTGCCGTCGTATTCGCGCATCATCCACCCACAAAACGGGTCCGAGCTAGTATCACAATGGCCTTTGTATTTGGATGGGGAATCCCTATGACGTCACAGTGATGAGTCATCGATGGACGACAAACAGGCTGACCAGTCCAGACTTGTCCGGACGTCAAGTCCGAATTCGCGGAGTTTTTAAATACATGTACATGTACATGTATCTCCATACACACACGATCAGCGGTATGAACCATTTCAACGTTAGGTAAATGTTTGGTGTGCATCGGCAAGGTGAATGAATGCAGTTTATATATGCAGTTGGTTTTGATTTCATCACGACGATCGACTTAATATCCTACACAAATTCAAGGTAAGTTTATGTCTCACGATATAATTATTATCATCAACATTTTTTTTTCTCTTTTTTTTTTGGGGGGGGGCAGTCCTTTGTTAATGATTTTGCAAAGTCGGCGTGATACATTGCACATGATAACATTTTGTTGGAATCGTTTGGGTGATAATTGTCCAAAACAAATTCATTTCCTTTTATTACCTCAGGGTCGGCCCATATCTTCTCGATGCAGTTTTACACGGTACGAACTGTACTGTTTTCTTTTTTACCAAAGGCGTTACAGTAAACTATTATTTTAAAAATTACAATAGTCTTTCTTAAACTACTAGTCTTCAGTCATCACTGTCTTTAATCAACGATAGTTTTCCTCAAGATCTTGGTACAGTCCGTCAAATTTGGGTTGGTGTTTAGGCATTATCCTGTTGAGGGCTGTAGCTGTATTTACTTCTGTGCCTTTATTGATTTTTTCTTCCAGATTTTCAACAATTTCTTGATGGGTATCGTTATCTTTCAAATGTAGGTAACTTGACAAAAAATCCTTGTAGTTGTCACCAGCCTAAAAAAGGTCCCCCCATAATTTTGTAGTTTCTTCCAAAGTACTGTTTTCTTATTTAAATCTGTTTCATTATTATTTAAATCACCAACGGCCAATCACAATAGCCGTAGTGAACGGGACCCTGGTTAGCGTCATTGCAATGCTGACCGGAGACGAGGAAAGACCATGTCATAATTTGCTTTCTTTTTCCCGTTTATGCAGGTAAATATTTTGTACTTTTACCTTTTACACTTCGTAGTTAATTTATCATGAACAAGTATGTAGATGTATTCATGTGATTTCCTGAATATTTCTGCTTGTAAGTGTTGCTCTTTCGAAGCACAGATTCATGTGAACATGTTCCCGCTTACTTTCAGTTTTGAATTATTCTTAACCTTAATCAGTCTAGATTTACTGTAAATTATTATTGCATTATCTTCTTGATCTTGTTGAACAAGTAGTTTGAAGTATTTTGTTTCATTATCTTGGATGTTGATGCTATTTTCAGTAAAAACCTTAATTTTCCTAGATGGCGGCCGTAAGATACGGTTTGGCGGGAAACCACCAAATTTCCTTTTCCCGTTTATGCAGAATAAACCAGCACAAAACAGAAACCAAATCGCCGAGTCCTGGCATTGACATTGTCTTTTCAAGTAGACTCACTTCATCCGATAATTTCGCCTTCTTCTCCTCCGTTTTTCTGGATTCCCGAACCTTCTCCTCGAAATGTTCGCCTTCATTCTGCGAAGATTTGGCTTTATAGTTCTCTATTTCTGAATCTTCAAATGACTCATTTTCATCCGAAAATTCGTCTCCTTCTACCTCTGTTTCGGACTCCCAATAACCTTCCTCGAAATCTTCGTCGTCATTCTTCAAAGATTCAGCTTCGCAGTTTTCTATTTCCGAATCTTCAAATAACTCATCTTCATCCGATAATTTGTCATATTTTACCTCCGTTTCGGATTTTGAATAATCTTCATCGAAATCTTCGTCTTCATCCTGAGTAGATTCAGTTCTACAGTTTTCTATTTCCGAATCTTCAAATCTACGCTTTTTAAAATCAGGTTCAGAATTATCCACATCAAGGTCCTCCCCTTTAATTTCCTCTTCAGCTTCACATTTTCTATATGCCTCCGTAGGTTTCTCCGTCCAAAGCTCTTGTTCCACTTGTGACAAGCATTGGATTTGACTGCAGAAAAAGCATTCATGTTGAGTCTTTGAAGGTAAATCTCTGAATGGCAAGAAACGGATGAAAACATTTGATATGTAGCTCCTTTGTTTCATGTTTGCTCTTTTCTTGCTCTTTTGCTCTATTCGTGCTCGTTTCTTGCTCTTTCTTGCTCTTTCCTTGCTCTTTTGCTCTCTTGCTCTTTGTTTGCTCTTTCCTTGCTCTTTTCTTGCTCTTCCCTTGCTCTTTCCATGCTCCTTTGCTCCTTTCTTGCTCAATGTTTTGATAAGAGCAAATCAGCTAGGAGCAAAGAAGAAGCAAGAAAAGAGCAAGGAAAGAGCAAAAGAGCATGAAAAGAGCAAGGAAAGAACAAGAAAAGAGCAAGAAAGGAGCAAGAAAAGAGCAAGAACAGACTAGCTAATTGAAGTTTATAGCATTTTCAAGCCTATGGTCTTGTTTAGAAATGGTAAAAAAAATCAAGAAAATCCAATCATGCAAACCTGAGATATCTTTGATTTGGTAAGGCAATTTTTTTTCGACCTTCACAATGTAATTTCCACACTTAGTATTTGCAAAGATAAACCAATTCTTGGGTTATTGGTATTTGTTACGCAGTGCTTGAAATATTGCATGGCCTTTGTGTTGCATTTGGGTAACTTGTTCACAGATAACATTTTGGTTGCATAACGTTATATAATCAAATTTTATACCATTTGAAATGCCTTATATCAGGTGTTTAGTCTTTGACAAAGATTTTGAAAGGACAATGAACATGCAATCTTCTTTGACAGCTGAAATGAACTGGCCTAAGCTTAACTACAGAATTCTTATTGTGCAGGAGGAAAATAATATAGCCTTACAAAATCAACGATATCTCTGGTTTGCATTGATCGATTTTCTTGATATTTTCACAAATTATAAACAAGACCATAGGCTTTCAAACAATATAAATTTAATTAGCTAGTATGACCACCTTTTGAGCAAATCAGTGACTTCTTCATGCACAACTTTTATTAGGAAACGCTGTGGCCTACATGTATGCAGTCCAGTCGGCGCCCACTGTCCATCCTAGTTGATTGTGTTGGTTGAATCGGTGAGGATTTTCCATTAAACCATTGCTATGACGTCACACAATTGTTAAAAGTGTGGATTCGGATCTACGAATCTCTTACACTGGTCACAAAGTGTGGATTTGGAACGACGAATCTTGAGTAAAGTGTGGATTCGGAATTACGAATACACACTTTGAACACGTCGGACATTTGTTCTCCATAATGAGCCTGAATAGGACCGTCTGCGTGAAAATTTGCTTTCCAAAAATTACCAATGCATCTTCACTGTCAGATTCTCTGCCGTCACCCGCAAAATCTACTTTTAGTCAGAAAGAAATCGTCGTCCGACCTATCCATTTTGACGTAAGGAGCCTATACACACAAAATGAATTGGTTGTACGGGTGTGGCGATACACATGCTAAACACGCCAGGAAAAAAATGTTGCAACCTGCCGCCACTTCCGCGCTTGTGTACAAAGTCTTTGGAGAGTCATTCAAGTATTTCCTAACAAAATTTGAAACATTTCTCAGTCCCAGATTCATGTCTTATCGTATTTTTTTTTGCAACGAATGACCTTCATTGAGATGATATATGTAGAAAAAAGTTGCGTCAGGTTGCAACATTCTTTCTAATACTTCTGTTGATGCAATGGTCGAAGGATACACTCGCAAGTGTGGATTCTTAATTTACGAATTCACTTTGCGCCTCGTGAATTCTTAAATTACGAATCCACACTTTCTCGTGTATTCTCCTTAACATAATATCGAATTTCGGAAATATTTGTTAAGGAGAATACACGAGAAAGTGTGGATTCGTGGACCCAACTGTTAGCTAGGATACTCTCTATTGCTGTAGGCTGCCCTTATTTTTCACGGCAGTGAACAAGACATTTACTTGCGTTGAACTTCATGTACATGTACAGTGCTGACATGAACTTTTACCCACGACTGTAAGCAGAATTGGTTGGTTTTTAAATGGTATTAATCATGAAGAGGTAGTTGAGTCAACAAGCAATATGACGGATACAGAATCGATAAAGGCACGAAGTCAGCCCAGCACCCGATTTCATGAAACTCGTCGTAGCTTAAAGGGCCTGTCACATTATATGCGCTCTCATAGGAGTCCTTACGGCGACCAATTTTTTTTAATAAATTTAATAATCGCAGCGAGGACGCAAGAAAATGACAACGTTCTGTCTCAAAGAAGCTCAAGCTACGTTCATACTGTGCTTTTCCCGCGCTTACGATGCGCTCAACTCGCTCTCTATGCACCCCTGTCAAGCCCATTTACTCGATCTGGTCGCTGCCGCTGCGCTGTCACTGCGCCCACACTACGCTCTACTCGCTGTTGATACGTCCTAGTAGCTCGCGTCGCGCTCTCTATTCGACCAAACTACGCTCATGTGGGGCTTTAGTGGGGCGCAATCCTGACCGAACAACACGGTGTGCTTGTGCTCTTGAGCAAGGCACTTTATTATTTGCTTCGTCCTTCGGATGGGGGAGCCGTAGTAGGTCCCGTGTGTTGTGTAATGCACGTTAAAGAACCCAGTAACACTCATAGAAGTAGCCCCGGTGTTTTTTCTGGCAGGCTGCAATGTACGCCGCAGCACCTTGTAAACCATTATAAGGTGCGTTATCATGTGACGTCACTTGCGCTGTATAAATACCACGACAAAACGGTCAATACACAGTCCGGTTTCAAAAAATTATTCTACAAGTTCATCGCAGTCGAGTTACTTTCTCATGGAGACTACGTCGACTGCCTTGCGCCTAAGCTGCCTCAATGCCACTTCAATGTCGCACGATTCACGCTCGCACAGCGCCCGAGTTGCGTCATTACGGTGACCTGGCCAGAGCGCAGAGGTGTTGCGATTGTTTTGAGCATGTTCAAAGACCTTTGCTCTCATCGGAGACCATTAAGACCCTCTGGCGCCCATCTGACGACCTATGTAGTTGTCGCTGCGATCTAGTAGTTGTTTTTCAAGGACGCAGTGAGAGCGCATATAATATCGCAGACAGTGTGACAGGGCCTTTACGATGCATCGCCGCGCTGCGACGCGTCGTATCCCTATACGATGCGTCGCAGATGCGATCCATTTAACAAAACACGTCGTAAGTTCGACGCGTCGTAGGTGTATTTATAGCACAGCTCGGTGACTGTTTTATGTATTTAGTCAGCGTACGGTAAATAGTCGTCTGATATTCAACAAAGAGTCGTCAGATCTCCTCTCGAAAGTTTGAAAACGTAAAACAAAATGGCGGACGTTTGATGCAATTTTAAAGGAAAACAAGTTCTCAGTGGACTGTAAAGCTACTTTGAAATTTCAACTACAATATTCCAGGCTAATTCCTGATTATTCAATACATTTTCTATTTACACTTTTACACACATTGTCTTGGTATTATAGTCTCGTTTATGTATTTCTATGGCAATAAGCTGGCTAAGGAAAGGACCCTAATCATTAACGTGTTTTAAGCCGTTGTCAAGGAACTTACAACGGCTTAAAGGGAACATGCAATATGATTTTTATGACATTTAAAACAGCTTTCTAGCCAGGTAACTATGAATTTCCACCTCCTTCGTAGCAGTAACAGGGAGAAATTTCAACATTTTAGTTTTTATGCAAATGAAAATGTCCATATTCATGAAGCAAAGCGTGATGTCATTCAAGGCAGAACAGCAGTGTCTCCATAGCTTTGTGTACAAATATATAGCCTATATCAAACTTTTCTTCATTTTCTTGGGGTAAGTTCCACTTTTTACTTGTTTATCATTTTAAACAGCTTGTTTGGACAAAAGTAGTGGCCAATATTTCTTCAAGTCTTTTTTTGTGGGTAATTTTGAAGGACTAATTTTTGTACTGTTCATATGCACTTTTGACAAGGAGTACCTTGTGTGACAAAAGCAAAATAGCGCCCTCTTACATGTATTTATGAAAGGTTTTGCTAATAATTAAAAAACTACCACTTTCTTGTCACTTCCAGTGAGGTATTAAGATCTTGTATGTATTGTTGCAACACAGAGTAATGTGCATGTAAACAAGATGAGCTGAATTTCCACTGCACGTTTCCTCTAAACACATCGCAAGTTTCGTGCAATGGATCATACGACGCGTCGCGAGTTGTCGACCCGAGATTTGCTTGCGCCACGACGGAACCGTCGGCATCCAGTGGCGTAGCCAGGGTTCTCATCATAGGGGTGTTACAATAAACAACCACTCGAGAAAAAACAAGAAGAGTTTTGGTAAAAAAATACGCACAAGAATGCGGGAAAAAGGGAGTTTATGTTCTTCCAGCTAATCATGGTAAATCAGATGGCTGTCCTTTTCTCCGGATGCCAAATTTTCAGTGGCAGGGGGAAGGGGGGTGACTTGGGGTGCGAACTTTTTTATGGAGGTGGGCGTGCGTCCCCCACGGCCCCTCCCCCCCCCCCAGTAGCTACGCCGCTGTCGGCATCAAGCAAAAAAGTAATAATAAACCTGCGAACTTTTTATGGAGGGGGCGTGCGCCCCCCACACCCCCCTAGTAGCTACGCCGCTGTCGGCATCAAGCAAAAAAGTAATACTAAAACTGAGAAACTGTATGATACTCTTGAAAAAAGCGGCATCCCGACGCAAAATAGTCGTAACCACGCTCATGTCACCCACGACGCGACGATCCACCACGATTCCACAGCATAGACAACAGTCATGTTACTTCTTTAACAATAAGGCTTGGCCGGTCCAGCTCCAGCCATTATCAGGGCACATTCCCCTGATATACGGTCTTAATGTAAGTTCATATTTCCATTCACAAATATATTTGAGTCAAATATAGTCGACACAAGTCAAAAAGTATACATTTCCAACGATATCTTTTGTTGAACAATTTTACTTCATTTTTTTTAACACCCCTCTAGCTATGGTATGGGATATCTTCTCACAAGTAGTAGAACATCATTTCCTTAATGTGATTGACGCGCGTGTGGTGCGTACTGCGTGGTGTTGCGCAGAACGTGGAACGCCTGTATAGTGTGCTGCTGATTGGCTACACAATGAAAGATGATCTTGATGCGCGCATGACGTCGTCGTAGAAGTTGAAATGCTTTTACTCTTGCGACTGTAGATTTTCTTTGAGCGCCGACTAATTCCGATCGTCTTAATATCGTCGCAGTTTCACTCAGGTCGCAAATAAAAAAAATCAATCGGCGACTGATATGTTCCCGACGGTCGTAGCTAAGGCGCAGCTTGATCCTGAAAAGTCAGTCGCCGACTGATCTGTGTCGTTGCAAGGTCGATCTGAGGGCAGCTGAATTACACGTCGTAACTCGGGGTTGCAACGCGTCGCAGCGCTTCGTGAAATTGGGTGCATATGCAGGGCCTACAATGGTCACATTGGCATGACCGTGAAACTTGGGTAGTATAATTTTATGGTTGTTCACTTTTTTATTTGAAGCTGGACGCTATTTGATAATGTATGCTGGGCCCCAATAGAATCCAGTCTGTAAAATGTTTGGGCATACCCCTTACAAGTAATAAACTGGTGCCGGCGAGGTTGATGCGGATATCCTCCAATTTATTAAGGCTGTTAAAGCTTATATAAGTGTTTTTCATATCAGGTGTCCCTGGTGGATTTCATGGCTCACGCCATACGCCATACCGTTGTTATTATATTGCACCCCTCGAATTGTGCCCATACGCGCTTGCATTGTGATCTTTTAAGACCTTTGATTGTACACTTCGTGTTTTTTTCCGTTATCCGTTCAAGTTCGTTATTCATTATGTTGAACACATACATGCTGTGGAAAATTCAAGACGAGGTCGCCTGACAATGGTTCATGCGTGATAGAACTTGAGCAACGCAGTACATAACTGAGCATCAGTCTTGAACTATTGTAGTATATGTATTGACAATTGGCATGAGCAGTGGCGTAAATCTGTGCCGGAAAGTGTGCGTGTACAACCACTGCCTTGTGGGTTACCGGAATAATGGGAGGTACCCCACAAGGAATGCCCACCGACTTGCGGGGTACCATTTTTGGTACCCCACAAGTTTTTCACGAAATAGATATATGGATTTTACTCAAAAACTAGGAATTTCCAAGGTGGGTTGATCCGTCGCAAATGGAAGAGTTTTAGAAAAGGGATATTAAGTCCGAATTTCAGCCCAGGAAATTAACTATGGTTAAAATGCGACGCTACACAATTTTAGTACACGAGAATAAAGGAAGTACCCCACTTCTATGCCTTGGTGTGTGTGTGGGTGAGTTTGTGTTACATACCCTTTGTGGACTTGTGAACAAAAGAGGTCCACATAATGCAGGTTGTGTTAACCTTATGTGGACTAAGCCGTGTCCACATAAGGTTTTGCCCTTTCTGGAAAACAGGTTTAGAGGCATTTTGGGTTAGGTTTATCTGTAGCAGAATGAAGAGAAACACTATAGGGAATCATAGAAAAAAAAAATTGGGTTAAAAGAGTTTGCACAGTTTAAGTAAAGTTATTTTTTGTACCGAGTTTTCTTAACTACACGAAAACAAAGCAATGTCCACACAAGGTATGTAACGTAAGTGTGGGTGTGTGTGTGTGTGTGTGTGGAGCACAAAGGAGCACAAATGGGCCTTTTATCCTCGGACGACGGTGCCTGTTGTCCTCAAATGGCGGTTTGTGCGCTTAGTCTATGGGAAACGTTTAGATAAGGGAACAAAAGAAAACACAAAGCCAATCCTCGGAAGCATAGCAAAACACGACTGTGTGTGTGTGTGTGGGGGGGGGGGGGGATGGGGATGATCAAAATCAAAAAATTCCCCGGCCGTGGAAATTCGAAAAGCTGGACACCACATTACACTATAGGGGGCGCTCTTCAGGATAAAGATGTATATCAACATGTATAATCGTGCTTACATAAAAACGGCGCATTTTAAAAGCTTTTGTACCTTTTTTCCCTCCACTTTTCAGTGCTATTGATTGTTTGTACAGATAGTGGTCATTGGTTATCACTGATTCATTGTTCAGTTATTATGATAGTCAGGCGTACCGCCTAATGTTTCTGGTTTGCCCTACTTTTGGAGTGTAGGCAGTGTAAATCTCGCGCATAAAGGTCACAATTGAACTTCCGGGCACCTCCGAGCCACCGGGTATAGGACTTTTACGTGTGGTTGATTTTGCTTTCTGTAATACTTTGTTTTTACGAAGATTTGAACCATGAAACAGGCATAATATGGATGATAAGTCCAACATTTAGTTAAACTACATGTATATGAAAACATGCATGACTGTCTAAATGATTTATAAAAGACCAACTTGCGGGGTACCATTGTCCCTATTGTTGCTCTTTGTTCTCAGTATCCCGTAAGTACCAATATACACGTACACTCCCAGTGTGTAAACAACTTCAATCGTGGACCCCCTATTGTCCCCCTTTTGTTTGTACTAACTTTTTAGGAAGACCTCCCATATGTTTTGTACACGATTGTCAATTGTGGACCTTATTGTCCTCTTTTGTTCAACGTCCCCTTCTGACTGCATCAATACACATATACCAACTTTGGTTTCTGTCTATTTTTAATGGAAATTTTAAAAAATCGAGTGGCCTGATATATTTAGTTTTAGAGCCAAGTTTTCTTCATAGGCAAATGACAGTGGAACAAAAAAACAAACATTTAGGAGACACACAAGCAAGCAAGGTTGGAGGGAGAAACACAAAGGAGGGATTTATCTGAGGGTGGCAGACCAGTGCAGGTTAGATGAAAGGGGATAAGGGAACAAAGGATTGTAGGGGCAAGGAACAAAGGGGGTTAGAAGGAAGGAATCAGACAGGGGAAATAAAGGAGAGTAGTTTGTATATGCGGTATTGGTGGGAAAGGTGGTGATAAAGGGGACGGAGTGGAGAACAGGTGCAAACGGAAAGGGTAAAAGAGAGAGGGGAGGGCAAGTAATATGGTGTTAGTGTGAAAAAGGGAGGGGTATAGTGGGGGACAGGTATCACTTTTATTGGAGTTTGATTATAATGCACGGTTGAACATTAAGATACGTAATATACGTTTGAAATGAAAATGCCAAGAACACAATCTAAATTTGTTACTTGCTATTGCTGTATCAATCAGGATACAGGAAGAAGGTTTTCTTCCCACCGGCTAGTATTGGAAATGAGTTTGAAATTAAAGTAACTCCTGAGGACGAGGCTGCGTGTGACTTCATTGAGACTAAATGACTTGTGATTGACTTGTGGTGCGCTTGTGGTGTTCCTGTGGTTTACTTATGAGGACCTGGCTACCACTACTTTTAATTTGATTTGAAAAATATTTTTCAATCCATCTTCCACGACCACGACAAAATGATATTTTAAGTGTCTTGTCTTCAACCTCGTGGCCAGGGTGTCGAAGCAGTGCAAACGACACAAAGTTTCACGTTGATGGACTATAGGGACGACTATAGGGACGACTCTAATTTGTAAATAAACATTGTGTCTGCCAAAGAACAGTTTTCTAAAACCTGTTGCATTAAATAATAGTACATCAGTTAGGACAAACCAACCTGTTGTAGTTGCCTCACCATCTGCTGCTGTAGTTGCCTCATCATCTGCTGCTGCTGTGGTGGCGTCACCACCTGTTGCTGATGTTGCATCACCACCTGCTGCTGCCGTAGTTGCCTCTCCACCTGTTGCTGCCGTAGTTGCCTCACCACTTGCTGCTGCTGTGGTGGCGTCACCACCTGCTGCTGTTGGTGGTACTGCTGTCGAATCCAGTGTTTGGATAGGTCTTAGACTTTCTGTAAGAAATGGTGTGAAATATCCATTAAACATTAACTACCAGTACTAAACAACTGCCTGCTTAAACAACCAAAATTCACTCAAACGGGTCACAAATTAAAGGTCGAGTCCAAGTTATTGTTACAAGTGACTGTGTATATTTTCCTTAGTTTCATTTATTCATTGAACTGATTTATTTGGTTGAGTGGTTTTGAGTGTTTGTATGTATGTGTGTGTGTGTGTGGATTAAGTGATAGGTTGTAAGTTCCAGTGATGAATATTCAGTATTGTTGAGTAAGCCATTCATGGTATGTGGGTGTGCCAAGGAAAGTGCTTTGTTACCCGTGTGTGCCATAGTTAGCAGTATGAGTGATCAGTAGAGTATGAACATTTGCCAAATGCCTTCCAAAATTCCTTGCATGGGAGTGGTTTGGGGTTTTGTTCTATACTGACAGTCTGTGGTCTGCATAAAAAGCTGACATTGTATGCAACTCCGAGAGAGTTTCGAAGATGCTAACTGTAAGTTTAAATTATTTTCTTTGCCCACTTTATTTCTTGTATTAATTAGAAGTGAAATTGATTTAATTGTAAAATCTGAGATTGAATTCTTTACTTGCTAAAAATGGTGCGGAATCTTAGTGGGATTTTGGCTTGTAAAATTTCTAATCTCAGATGGCACAAAGAATGGAGAGATGTTTCTACCGAGTAGAATGAGCCTCGCACTACCCTGAGGAACTGTAGCTCTTGTCAAGGACTCCTACCTCTACCGGACCTCTTGGACCGAAATCTGAGTGATGCTGCATAGACAGTTGGCAGGCTGACAAGGACCTGGCGGCAGTCACCTTTATGATTGTATACAATAACTGGCAAAATACCATAAAGTTAACTTGATTTGGATTTTGAATGTGAGTTGAATGTGTAAATATTTTTAAATCAACAAGATTGAAAGAAGGATTAATAATTATTTAGTTTTCCCGAAGATGATATTTGATGTGGTATTGCCAATCTAAATGACTTGAGATTAATACAGAAAGAAAAGAAGTGTTTGAACCAAAATTGAAGAAGTGTTTGAACCAAAATTGAAGAAGTGTTTGAACCAAAATTGAAGAAGTGTTTGAACCAAAATTGAAGAAGTGTTTGAACCAAAATTGAAGGAGTGTTTGAACCAAAATTGGAAGAAGTGTTTGAACAAAAATTAAAGAAGTGTTATTGAGAGAGTAAATTGTGATAGAAACAGAAAGGTTTCAACTTAAACAGAAGAGAAAATTGATAAACTTGAAGTGAATTACGAATTGTGAATTTTGAGGTCAAATTGAAGATACGGTGATCAATAAGTGAATCTAAGAAACAAATTGAGAATTTTTGAGATTAAACAAAGATTTTGTGATTGAAGTTTAAGAAGTGAAAGTGTGAAACTTCACGGATTAATTGGTGATTTGAAGTTGTGAATTGTTACAAGTTGAGAATTAAGGTTATTAGAATTAATTGTGGTGATAAAACACTAAGTGTCAAACAAGGAGTGTTTGAGTTTTAGATTCACGAAATTTGAAGGAAAGTGCAGAAATTGAAAATTGAAAGAGGTGAAGATTTGAGAATTGAAAATGTGAAGAATTGATAGATTTGATAGAATTGATTGATACATTTGATTTAAGTGATCTACCTAGATTGGAATATGCCATTTTGTGGAATTGAATAATTGAATTACGGGTACAACTGATCTAGATATCGTGAGCTATTTTACTGATTAGATTTCTGAATGCATTGATTACTAAATTTTAGAATCTCAAATAATTTTAGTGCAGCTCATGTAAAATCCTCTTTCTAATCGTGACGTCCATTTCATAACTTTGAAATTGTAAATTTGGAGACGAATACTTGAGATTTTAAAACTTGTCTGGGCCCAAATTTCTGTTCGATCAGTTGAGTGTAATTTCATATCATAGTTTTTGGAATTGGTAAATTTTGATCGTGAATAAGAGACAGTTTAAGTGAATAAGTTTGAGAACCCAAGATTGAGTTTTTATTTGTCTGTGTCCCATTGTACTTAGCGTGTTCAGTTCCCTCTAAAATAATGTCCGTAGAAAACCTCTAAGAGGTAGTGTGACAGTGATTGACTTGTGTAGTATGTGGTGTACTTGTGGTTGTAAGGACCTGGCTCCAACTACTATTAGTTTTGATTTGTAATATATGTTTTAATCCTTATATGTTTTAATCTTTCCCGGCCAGTCAGTAAAAAAGTCCACAAAGAGATGACATTATAAGAGTCTCGACCTCAACCTCGTCGTCAGGGCATAGAAGCAGTACAATCAACACAGGTCTCTCTCGTTGATGGAATATAGGTTTCGAATTTGCACGTACTATAATAGGTAAATAAATATCGCGTTTACCAAAGAATTTTTTTAAAACCTCTTGCATTAAAAAGCTTGTAGATAAGTAAAGACAAACCAACCTGTTGAAGATGCACCTGCTGCTACCGTAGTTCCCTCACCACCTGCTGCTGTAGTAGTTGCATCACCACCTGCTGCTGCTTTGGTGGTGTCAAACCAACCTGTAGTAGTTGCATCACCACCTGCTGCTGCTGTTGTTGCATCACCACCTGCTGCTGCTGTAGTTGCATCACCACCTGCTGCTGCTGTGGTGGTATTACCACCTGCTACCGTTGGTGGTACTGTTGTCAAATCCGGTGCTTGGGTATGTTGTAGACTTTCTGTAAGAAATGGCGTGAGTTTTCCGTTAAACATGAACCACTAATCAACTGTCTAACTAAACAACTAATATTTACTCAAACGAGATGATTTTTAAAGAGTTTCGACTTCCACCGCATTGCCAGGCCATTGAAGCAGTACAAACAAAACAAAGCCCTCTCGTTGATGAACCATAGGGTTCGAGGTTGCACGTACTCTAATCGGTAAATAAATAGTAACAGCACAATATTCTTAAACATGTTGCATTTAAAAAGCTAGTTCATCAGTAAGGACAAACCAACCTGTTGTAGTAACATCTCCACCTGCTGCTACTGTAGTTCTCTCACCATCTGCTGCTGCTGTGTTGGCGTCGCCACCTGCTGCTGCTGTTGTTGCATCACCACCTGCTGCTGCTGTTGTTGCATCACCTACAACTGCTGTCGAAGCATCATGACCTCCTGCTGCTGTAGTTGCCTCACCACCCGTTGCTGATGTGGTGGTGTCACCACCTGCTGCTGCTGTGGTGGTGTCACCACCTGCTGCTGCTGTCGTTGCATCACCAACTGCTGCTGCTGTAGTTGCATCACTTCCTGCTGCTGCTGTTGCTGCTGCTGTTGTTGCATCACCACCTGCTGCTGCTGTTGTTGCACCATAACTTGTTGCTGCGGTAGTTGCATCACCACTTGCTGCTGCTGTGGGGGCGTCACCACTTGCTGCTGCTGTTGTTGCATCACCACCTGCTGTTGCTGTAGTTGCCTCACCACCTGTTGTTGTCGTAGTTGCATCACCAAAATAATCAAAAGAAAATTACAAACAAATATTTTTCTGTAGATTTTTCAGCATGTCATTTCGTCGAATATTGATACAAATAACGAAAGTACTTTGTTTAATAGTCATAGGCTCGCTCAGTTTCAAAACTGTGGAAGGTGATGTGAATCTTTTGGTCCACCCAAGACTGAATGGTCCAAGTAACGTCGGCAGAGTTGGGATAGTTGCTTGGATAGAGAGGCGAGGTGATCTGGAGGGTCTCACTTCCATTAAGAACCAGGACAATTCTTTCTCCTGTATACCAAATTCAAGGTGCGTGTTCTATTTAGCATGCTACATTGATAGTCCGAATGTTTTATGACATGAAATTCTTTAATCTTTCCAGTCAGGCGACGTCTTCTTCCAGTTTTATGCAATCGTATGTTGTCTAATGTTTGATTTTTGACCAATTTTTAATAAGGGGAACCAAAAGTCTTGTTAACTCTTCAGACAGTTTGCGACAAAGCTTACCTGGATTTGTCGTCGGCAGTGGATCATCGGTTGTCCACGGCTGTTCATCTGGTTCGAAAATGAGAGAGAGGCAATCATGCACAATTATTTCCATGTACTTGCTTTAATCTAACAAATATTTCACTGAGGTACAGGGAAACATGCTGATATTTGGAATGTATTATTCCACAGAAGCTCAGGAGCTGCACTTTTTAAATGTCTTCTCCGTTCTCGAAATATTGAAAAATGATACAAACCATTATTAATGTAGAAAAGATTTAAGGATCCAAATTTCATAACTGTATATGATTCGTGGTTTTGTTTTGTAATATTCGATTATTAAAGATGGAATTTTTGCGCCGGGGTGATATAAATCAAATTAGGTTTTGCCCTTCACCGACGTTTTTTTTTAAACACTGTATACTCAGTGTGTTACCTCCCGAGTGAAAGTTGGAAAAAATCACTCGGGTGGGACTCGAACCCACGACCTCCTGCTTTCTAGTGCAGATGTCTTACCACTCGACCACCGAGCTAACGGGATCGGTTGGCCGGTTCGAATCTGATGTACACAGCAGCGGGTACCGCATAAACTATTAAAGATGGAATTTTTGCGCCGGGGTGATATAAATCAAATTAGGTTTTGCCCTTCACCGACCTTTTTTCTTTTTAAACACTGTATACTTGGAGGGTAAAGGGGAATTTGTTTCTGGAAAAGTGGAATTTGTTTCTTGTAAGGAATCTGTTCCTTTGCTTGAATGAAAGCTGAATGACAATTTTACTCTAAAATATCACTTGGTCTAGTTTTATAATACCGGCAGTGAGTAATGTCCCCTGTACTGCATAGCATAATGCAATACATTTTTAACAATCTGTGATCCACTCTAAAAAAGCCATCACAGAATTTTGCAATGAAAGTTGGAATTCTTTAAAATTGAGTTTCTTTAGAATATTTGGAATTTCAAAATGGAATACTATATTTGGTACCCCAAATTTTAAAATGAAATCACTCGCTGCGATTCCCCTTTTCTGTTTAATATTTGCTTGGTTTTTTTTATTCCTCTGATTGATTGTGGCAAGGGCACCAGAATGTTGAATGCGTGCGAACAACAAGGACAGGAGTGCAATATCTTAGGTGTACCCAGTGACAGCAATCCGGATATGTACACTGTGCCCATGAAACAACGACAAGGGTGTCAATGTTTCTCAGTTCTGCAGGTTGGAACCTTTTGCACTTGCAACAGAGGTCCTTTGGGTCAGTTTTTTTCAGATTCATCACAGTCTTCGTCATTTGTAGGCCTATCTGCAGGCAGTTGACTATGTGATTTTCTCTTCTGATGACCGACACCTGAAATACTTGGCTGGGCTGAATTATTGCGGACAGATTTCTTTGGCTTCTTTGGTTTCTTTTTCTGTTGCTCCTGATGTTTCTTGATATTATTTACAACTGCATCTTCAGTGATGGCTTTACCTCCCACTATGGCACTAAGGACTTTTCGCTTCTTTGTTTGGTTTGGGTTCTCTGTCAGCACAGCTTGAGCTGTCCTGAAAAAGTCAGTACATCTGTCTGTCGTGTCATCAATAGATTCGTCAGCTGCTGTGACAGACGAGGAAGGAGTAGCTGAAATGTTCTCTTGATGGTTGACTTCTGATGAAGTGAAAACTGTAGCTGGCTTAAAACTTGACAGGTTGACAGCACATCGGTCAACTGGATAGATGCGGGACTTTCGGAATGATGCTTGCAAGTTGTTTGGCGTAAGTGCACTTGCATATGCCTTGCAGGCTATCTCACACAGGGAATACTTGTCAATGCCAGATGTTGCATGGTGCCGCATATGTGTGTGCCGCATACCATTGAGGAGTTTCTCAAATGGTCCAAAACATCCAATGTCCATCGGCTGAAGAACATGTGAAGTGTGCGCTGGAAGCACAAATAAAATGATATTGTTCTCCCGTGCCCATTGAATGAGAGGCAGTGATACATGAGACCTATGCCCATCATAAAGCAGCAAGACAGGGTCATCTGATGTAGCAGGAAGGGAGTATTTTATGAAGTGCTCCTTGAGGTATCTCTAAAAAATGTCAGAGTTAGACCAACCTGAATCACTGATTGTACCTCCTGTACCAGCTGTACAACCTTACAAGAATTCATTACGCATCCGTTTTCCCTTGAAGATGAAAAATGGAGGCAATGCCATTCCAAGAGCATTACCACACCCAATGACAGTTGTAGTTGATGATTTGCCCATGGTAACTGCTGGAGGTACCTCATAGCGTGAGGATACAATAGATGGAGGTGTATGATTCTCAACAATGCCCTTCTCATCAACATTGTAGATGGCCTCTGGTCGATCCTTCAGGTTATATTTCTCCAAGATCTTCTCCATTTCATCAAAATATCTGTTGACCGTTTCTTGGGATGTAGCTCTAGCCCTCATTATCTCAAGCGATCTCGGTTTCTGCACCTTGAGCTCTGGCCAGCGTGTCATGAAGTTGTAAAACCACCGTAGTGAGAGTGGCTTATCTACTTTCTTCCTCTTTCCAAGGTGAATAGCCAAATCAGTAGCAAGCACTGTCACTTCAGTGCGAGTGTAGCCATAGCCATAGGAAGACATCAATTCAATGTGCGTGACTAGTGTTTGTTCCACTTCCTGAGTAAGCAGGGGGTCAGGACCAGATCTAGTTGACTCCAATTTAGTTTTTCCATTAACTCTGTCATGCAGGGTGGAATATGGGATGGAGAAAATTCTGGACGCTTTCTTATATGGCATTCCCTGACCAACCACAGCTTCATATGCATGATTGAAAGATTCATGGGAATATTGACGATAACTGGCCTTCCCTTTACTTATCACAGTCTGCAGTAAAAAAAAAAAAAATTCAATCCAATGATAAAATTAATAAAATTAATCCTATTTATTTTATGTTCTGATGTTGCAAAATCAAAAAATAAAACACATTAATAATACTGTTTAACTTGAATCAAATTTGCATAAATTCAGATCATAGTATTTTTTTATTATATCTGGCATCATATGAGTGGCCAAAAAAAGTTAAAACATGTAAAAAAGTAGTAAGACTGCTGCAAACTGCTTACTGACTGGATGGACCTGAAATGTATAAATCTAAAAATTAATGTGGCCTGACGTTGCGAACTTAGCAAGTTCTTCTTCAGAGGCTAAAACAGAAATGACAGAGGTGCATACATTAACATGGGGGTGCACACAAACATGCAGGGCTGAAAGAAGAAACACAAAAGGAGGATTAGGTGGGAAAGGTGTGGAAAGATGCAGGGGAGGGTCATTTCTGTTTTAGCCTCTGAAGAAGAACTTGCTAAGTTCGCAACGTCAGGCCACATTAATTTTTTAGATTAGTTTAAAGTTAAACACCGAAAAACAAAACAAAGTCACTTCGATTTGTGAAAGACCATAACATTTTTGTCACATTGGCATGCCATACAAACCCAAATAGCAACAAGATCACGTGACCTGTCGTCTGACTTACGAAGAATGAAAGTTGCTCTAGCAGACGAAAGTTACGTTTGGAATATTTGGTCACGGATTATGTTTCTTTGGCTCATTTAAAAATTAGTAAAATAGTGCATTAGTAATCTATACCCAAAATTATATAACTTTTAAACATTTGGGTATAACTTACGACTGGAAACTTTATTCTCAACATCTTGAAAGTCGGAGATAGCGGTGAGTAAAGTCGTCACTTCGGGGACACTGGTCACGAAGGATCACGCACGGTCTCGCGGTAAACGGGAATCAAATTTTGGGATCGAAAATACGTGTCGATCGAAACACGTAACGGAACGATATGTCATGTGCAAACCTATTAGTATTAAACGTGCTAAATTAAAAAAAAAAGGCTGCCTACAGAATGGTCCGATTTAATTATCTTGCAAACATGAGTGAACGGAAATACACTGAAAGCAATTAATTTTTGATACACAGTCAGTAACAGATCGTCCTTAGTCTCGTAAAACCACTCCCAGGATACCGTCAATTTGACAGCGGACTCAGGATTATTTTCAGCATGATGATCTTCCGGATTACAGGTACCGCACAATACGATGTCAACACATAGCCTAGTCGTTAAAATTCGCGGCGAAACTGTATGGGCGGATCCATCTTATAAATGAATATTTAAGATCAAATCCAATATTCATGATGTATGACGATGTCATTTTGGTTGTTCTCGAACAGTGCCTTCCCACGAAACCCATTTACCTTCGGATCTTTCTGCTGCTGATGTAGCCCGACTGCGTCTGGCCGTACTCGCACAGCCCATGGACCGTGCGTTCATCTAGTTTGAGAGCACTGCGCATGCGTGAATTCTGAGTGACTAAAATTTGACCTCAACACTGCTTAACGACGGGGCCACGCCCATGTAAACAATAAAATGTAAATCAGCCTTTCGGGGGGTTTTCAAAGCGAAACCACGGTACAATACAACTTTTTTATACGCATTAATCCTTGAAATTACTTGATTTAATTTTAAACGAAACACAAGACATTCGTATTGGGTAAAAATTAAACAATTGGTGGTTGCTAAGGGTGTAAAAATGCATGCGATTTTCGATGAAAAATGGCTAAATTGTACCATATTTTTCTCACTATTTGGAGTTTTCACGAATGATAAACAAGGTTTTACACATAGGCAGGCTCTTATACTCAGTGAGTCAATGGGTTTTCTTTTACTTGAAATATTTTTTCTGTCTTTTTGCTGATTTTCAGAAGCACAAAAATGGAGCACCATAAAGAGGTTTTGAATGCTTGTGTCGTGTTTGCGGTAAACGCAACAGGAGTCTTTCTGACAAAAACAAGGGAAAAACTAAGATCACAATATCACTTAGTATTAGTGCAGGGATTAGGAATACATTTTCCATTGATACATCAGGGGACGACCCCCTTGTGCACCCCAAACACATCTGCCAGTCATGCCTGTCAAGGACAGGCTACACCACCCGCGCCCTGACATACCAGTCGAATGGTCACTCCATTCAGATGAGTGCATGGTATGCTCAAGGTTTCAAGGTCAATGCAAAGGGGGAGGCCAAAGAAACGGAAAAGAGGACCAGGGTGCCCACCAAAGCCACCTTGTCAGCCAATACTCCATCAACCACACCAAACCAGCTTTCAAAACATTCTAAAGAGACCCCTATCGGCACCTGTAACATCAGATATGGAGCGGGTTGCCACACACATCCTAAAAACCAAACTCCACCAATCTGATGGAATGACAGCAAACTTTGCTACTGGAGGACAGGTGCTGTTAGCTTTTATTAATAAGACTAATGCATAAATCAAAATATTTTACATACAAAAACAAATGTATTTTTAAATCTAGAATAACTCGATCAAAATTATGTTCATTGCTTTTAAAAAGGGAATAACTACCATATTTTTGAATAGGTGCAATATCCATTTGGCTATATACATGTATATTTGAAATAGAATACATTTATGTACATAATTTTAAGTACTGTGGCCATTTGACGTAAAGCCTTATCTTAATTTAATAGCTACTTATTGGGATTAATACTTATTGGGATTAATACACCTAAAGTAAAGTTTTTCTACATGTGTCATTTATGTGTACTAGTCACTGACAACAGTATGTGTTCCTCGTGCTCGGGTGGAGACCACTGGGACATCCACTTCAACCTCTAAGCGCAGGAAGCGACTTTTCTAAACAACTGAGAAAATCCTTGGAGGATCCGGCATCGAAAAAAATCAAGGCCCATCAGTATCTCCAGCCCAAGACAACCAAGCGCTATCACTGAAAAATTATCTTGGATTTTCATGGACCAAAAACAGAAAACTTAAAAGGTACTTCTATTTGCTTTTTTAAAATAAATGGAATCCATGGATCATGATTTAAATTCAAAATGCTTACTGCAAATATTTGAATCCATAGTAATTGTGTTTTATAACCCCTTTTGCAGGTGGCTTGTCCAGTATGGTATAAAGACGGCAAGTGAGCACAAGATGAGGGCACTGCAGAAAGCAATCATCGACAATAATGTTCTGGCCGAGTATCAACAGATGAAGCACACCGATGAAGACACCGGAGGGCTCATAATCAAGAGCACACCTTGTGTGCAAGTGAAATCACTTGTACACAAGGTGCATCAACAACTAGATGCATATGACAAGTGAGTTCCACTTTTGTCTCTTACCCAGCTTTATTCTTTGAGGGGTTATAAAATACACTGATACTATAAAGTAAACCCTTTGTTACTCTTCAGGACTGACCAGTTAACGTGGCATGATGGTCTCATACCAGCAGACGAGATCTGGCTCAAGCTGGGAGGTGATAAAGGTGGAAAAACCTTTAAGCAAATGTTCCAAATTGCGAACCTCCAGCACCCAAACTATCCTCAGCACACAATAGTTGTTTGTGCCTTTGAGGCCACTGACAGCCAGTTCAACATGGACTTGGGGCTGATGCACTTCCGTGAGCAGGTGGTTCAGCTGATGTCATCTCAGTGGAGGTATACCTTGTAGTTTTTTTGCTTCTGAATAAACAAAGCAGAAATGTTAATTTTGTAAATACAGAATACATTGTATAACAAAATTTTACATGCGTATTTATGTCCTTTCCCTAACTCACATGATATACCTCTCTCATTTACAGGGGTCGCAAATTCAAATTGTTCGTCTTCGGCGACTACGAATACCTTTGCAAGATATACGGCTTAACTGGGCCTATTGGTATGTTTTAACATGTTGTATATTGTATCCTTAATTGTTGATACTGTCAATGATTTTCCAAAAAAACAACAACACTCCAAACAACCTTTCAACACAACTTTGTTATGTTTGAAAATATTGTGAATACTTGCAGGGAGACACTGCTGCTTGTGGTGTACAATGCAATATTCAGATATGCGACTCCCCCTCCAAATGCGCACCAAGAATTGTGAACCAAGAAGTCTTGAGAGCATGAAGAGATCACTGGATGAATTCAGGTCAAAAGGCGGCATCCCAGCAAAAGCTAAATACTTCCACAATGTGATTCGTGAACCACTTATGAGTGTGCCACTTTCACAGGTAAGCTTGAATCACTTTCACAAGTAAGCATAAATTACATGTAAAAGCTTATACTGTAGTAAGATTAACTGTGCTCACTTCAATAACATATTAAACAAAAACCTTTTTCTTTTACAGGTGTGCATTCCCGGCTTGCATATAGTCTTGGGTTATTTCTGAAACACTTCAATAGTTTCGAAAATAATTGCCACAGACTTGACATGGAAGTAAGCACAACACTATCAGCACAGGACATCAAGGATCATGATGATACATTCACATCCAGCTACAAGAATCTTGTTCAGATAACTCACAGTGCAAGGAGTGAAGATGCTCAGGCCAAAGCATTCGCTGATACCAGCCAGGCTCTGATGCTTCAGATGACATCACTAGCGGTGGCAACAGAACTAGCCGATCCGGCAGTCCAGATGTTGGCAGAGGCACATGCCGATAGCTTAAAAGAAAGGGATAATCACGTAAGTGCAAATATTAAATTGAATCATTTTAAAGCTTAACGCGTGATTAAAAAATTGTGCGACTAATGAAACTAATGTACTTTGTCAATTCTTATCATTTACAGCTTTCTAAATCGAAGGCATTGTGGAAGTCAAGGGACACTGCACTAAAGACAGGGAAAGGTCCTATTGCCGGAGTACTAGATACCACACTTAAGAGCATCAGAGTTTGCAGACAGGCCTACCACGGTAGAAGTTTTGTGGGCAACCACGTAAACAAGTGCTGTAAAGTACGATGTCTTTTTAAAATCTTTTTCATTTTTATCAATAAAAGACAAATGTTGATTGTTCAATGAAATGTGCTTGTTGTACTGAAACCATAAAAAAAAATCATTTTGAACCATTTTATTACAGCCTGAAAACATACAGAAACTAACTTCATCGAAAGTAAGGGTTGCAGAACAGAGACCTGTCCATCGATAACCCCAAAAGCCCGAGAGTTGTCTGAGAAGTATCAGGGCCTCTTCATCAGGTTCGCTGAATGCCACAATGTTTATAACTCAGCGAGTATCATGACTGATGACATCATTAACAAACTTGGTGAGTAATGACCACACAAAAAGGTTTCCTGAATAATGCATCACTGTTACAATCAAGAGATTTACATACGTATTTTATAAGCTTAAGATTAGGCACGTCTAGAGCCTGCGGTCCACCTGAGGATTAGGCACACCTTGAGTATGCGGTACACAGGTATTAAAATTCTAGCGGCCTTAATCGCTGCACATTGTATTGTATTTTTGGGATTTGACGAGCATATAAGGCTGGGTTCGACTGCCCTCGTGTCACACACGCCAAACTACTACCACGGGGTCAGCCGGAGGCTTCGGTCCACTTCCCTTCGCTGCTGTTCTGTGTGTCGCCCCGCAGCTGTAACGTTTCGGTAGTCAACGCCGAAACGTCCCAAGAACCAAGTCAAGACGATGCTGGTATAGTGAGCCCGCTTTTGGCTCACTTTCTCTGGTGGTCTCCTTCGATGTTCCAAGTCAAGAGCTCTCCGTAGATGGCTTGAGCCAGACTAGCTCATTGCTCTCCGTAGATGGCTTGGGCCAGACTAGCCCATTGCTCTCCGTAGATGGCTTGGGCCAGACTAGCCCATTGCTCTCCGTAGGAGTCCACTCCCTTGCCTACAGAAGTCCGTAGCCGTCTAGCCACGCCCACGTAGGACCCCAGCTCGTCACGCCTTGGTATATTAAGTTGAGCATATTTTATGATTGTATTAATTCATTTAATTGTAATCATCTGGGTATCATTTCTCTTGTAAATATTAAATTAATTGTTCAAATCTAATTGCTGGTTTTCACTTTTGTCTTTCCTTTGGTTGTTTCTGCCGTGCCTTAGTTCGATTTGGTCATTTGAATTTTGCGCACGTAACAGAATTGGGGGCTTGTCCGGGAATTGAACAAAATTCAACCCGAAGCCACAATTAAAACTCATTCATTTCATCCAAACTATCCAGCAATTAGATTATCATCATGGCAGCTAAGTTTGATATTCATGAGTTTATTACTGACTTTGAGGAAAGTCCATCAGAGGACAGGGTGTTTAGTCTGAAACGTCCTCAGTTGTTTGAAGTAGCCAAACATTACAAAATTTCTGTAGCAGCCAGTATGAAAAAGGCTGATCTTAGGACTGTAATTATTGAACACCTTGTTGACGAAGAAATTCTAGATGAATCCACAGTTAGTCACTCTGATAACGATGAGGTTGCTATTAAGTTGAAACATTTGGAGTTAGAAAAACTTCAGCTGGAAATCCAGTTGGCTGAACTCAAACAGTCGGGTAACAACACCCCACCAAAAAGTTTGACCCAACTAAGTATATTAAGTTAGTGCCGCCGTTTCAGGAAAAAGAAGTGGACAAATACTTTGCTCATTTTGAGAAGGTTGCCGATAGGTTAGAGTGGCCCAAAGACATGCTTACTTTGCTTTTACAGAGTGTATTAGTTGGAAAAGCTCAAGAGGTTTACTCAACTTTGCCATTGGATAAGTGTACTGATTATGAGGTAGTTAAGGCCGCCATTTTAAAGGCGTATGAGCTTGTTCCGGAGGCCTACAGGCAAAAATTCCGTGATAGGAAGAAACTAGATCAGGAAACTTATGTTGAGTTTGCGAATGACAAAAAGATCAAGTTTGACCGGTGGTGTAGATCTCGAGAAGTTAAGCAGGATTATGAGAAGTTAAGACAACTTGTACTTCTTGAAGATTTCAAGAATAGTATGCCTTATGCTGTTAAGGTACATTTAGAGGAGCAGCGTGTTACAAAGTTAGATAAGGCAGCTGTCTTGGCCGATGACTATGTTTTAACTCACAAAACAAGTTTTCTGAAGGGGAATGGTGCGAGTTTTCACAAGAACAATGCACGAAATTCACCGTATCATGCGTCACATTCCGGAACCAAACCAAAATCCACTGATCAGAGTTTGAAAGAGTCAAATTCCGCTAGGGATTCAGGTAACTCTAAGACTACTTTTGACTCCAATAAGACCATTGTGTGTGCACATTGTAAGAAGAAAGGGCATACTAAATCCAACTGCTTTTTTTTGCAACGACAGACTGCAGAAAATACCAGCTCTAAACCTGTCGCATTTACTAGTAAGACGCATACAAGCTTGAGTAGCAAGCGTCACAAAACGGGGTCTCTGTCTGACATTAGAGAGGAATTTTTGCCCTTCGTAACTAAGGGATCAGTGTCGCTCGATGAGCATTCCGATTCACCTAAGTACCCAGTAACTATTCTGAGGGATACAGCATCCAATCAGTCTTTGTTGTTACAAGGAGAAGTCCCTTTGGCCGAGGGTTCTTCATTAAACACCAGTGAGTGTATTACGGGTATAGGTAATGAATCTTTTGATGTGCCTCTCCATCGTATATATTTGGGGTCAGATCTACTTTCAGGACCGGTGACAGTGGGTGTTACTCCCCACTTTGCCCCAAGGGCTTAAAGGTATAACACTACTATTAGGCAATGAAGTAGCTGGTTCTAAGGTAGTTGTTGAACCTTTTATGACTGGTTCACCTAGCTCTGAAAATAACACCAAGTCATTAGAGGAAGAATTTCCTGGGATTTTTCCCGCTTGTGTTACAACTAGGGCCATGAGTAAGGCTAAAAATGAACCTGTTCATACTGATGATGTAGACTTAGGTATCGCTGATAGCTTTATGACTAGTCTACCTGATGAAACCTTTAGGGTTTCTGATGTTAAAGAATCTTTGAATTCTGTTGATGATGAGACTAATACCAAACCACTTCATAGTGAAGACTCGGCTTTGCTGAGCGAACTTGGTGCATATTCTGACATCTTTTTGAGTAGGGAACAGCTAATCTCTGAACAAAACAAAGATAAGGCTTTATCCAGCTTAATCCACAAAGCACTTACAGAGGCAGAGACACGTACAGTACCTGTATGTTTCTTTATGAAGTCAGGTGTACTTATGCGTAAATGGCGACCGCCAGATGTACCTGCTGACAATGAATGGAAAGTGTTGTATCAGATTGTAGTCCCTACAACTTACCGCTCACACATTTTGAATCTAGCTCATGACATTCCAATGGCCGGGCATCTAGGTGTTACTAAAACATGTGACAGAATTTTACAGCATTTTTACTGGCCTGGTATCCGACAGACTGTTGCAGAATACTGTCGCACATGTCACACATGTCAGGTGGTAGGAAAACCAAGCCAGAAGCCTGCTCGTGCTCCTTACAACCCATACCGGCTTTTGATGAGCCATTTAGTAAGGTCATAATAGATTGTGTTGGGCCTTTGCCTAAAACAAAGTCTGGTCATGAGTATTTGTTGACGATCATGTGTGCCTCTACCCGGTATGCAGAAGCCATTCCGCTTCGATCCATTAAGGCTAAACCAGTAGGTGAAGCATTAAGGGCATTTTCACTCGCTTTGGCCTACCCAAAGAAGTACAAAGTGATCAAGGTAGTAATTTTACTTCTAGGCTATTTCAAGAGCAGTTATATGCTTTAGGCATTACACAGATTACATCAAGTGCGTATCACCCACAGAGTCAGGGTGCGCTTGAACGCTTTCATCAGACGCTCAAGTCAATGATTCGAACTTACTGTTTGGATCACAAACGTGATTGGGACGAGGAATTCCTTTGTTACTTTTGCAGTAAGAGAAGTAGTACAAGAATCATTAGGCTTCAGCCCTTTTGAACTAGTTTTGGCCGTACAGTTAGGGGACCTTTGAAGCTAGTAAAGAGAAATGGTTATCTGAGAAGACAGAGGAAAGTGTCCTCAGTTACGTAACTAAGTTAAAGGACCGTTTGAGAAATGCATGTGAACTAGCTCAAACTAGTCTGAAAGAGGCTCAGAAAGATATGAAAACGTGGTACGATAAGAAATCCAAAGATCGTAGCTTTAATCCAGGCGACAAAGTTCTTGTGTTATTGCCAGTCTCAGGTCAACCACTTAATGCCCGTTATTGTGGACCGTACACAATTGAGTCTAGGCTTGGTAATTTGGATTATGTAATCTGTACTCCAGATAGGCGTAAATCAAAACGAGTATGCCACATCAACATGTTAAAACAGTATCATGAACGACTACATGAAAAATCGGTCAAACCTGTGAAAACAGTATGTGCTAGTGTAGAAAGCAATGATGTAGTCAAAAAAGCCCCTGAAAATGTCGAGGGTGAAGACTCGACTATACCAGGAACTTTCAGGTTGAAAAACTCGGAAATACTGTCGAATTTAGATGACAAGTTAAGTCACTTAACGTCAGAGCAAAAGTCTGACATGTCAGAATTATTAGAGGAATTTTCTCATTTATTTCCTGACGTTCCGAGTAAAACCGATGTCATTTCTCATGATATTGATGTAGGTAACGCTTCCCCTATCAAACAACATCCGTATAGGGTAGGACCAATAAAACAGACACATTTGGATGAGGAGATCAATTACATGAAACAAAATGGTATCATTGAAGAAAGTGAGAGTAATTGGTCGTCGCCGTGCATTTTGGTACCCAAACAAGATTCTTCCTACAGATTTTGCACAGATTTTAGGAAAGTGAACTTGGTGACGAAATCCGACACCTTCCCGTTGCCAAGGGTTGACGATTGCATAGATCATGTTGGAAAAGCCAAATTTGTTAGCACATTTGATTTATTAAAGGGCTATTGGCAAGTCCCTCTGACTCCTCGTGCAAAAGAAGTGTCTGCCTTCGTAACCCCTCAGGGTTTGTATCAATACAAGGTTCTTCCTTTTGGATTAAAAAATGCGCCTGCCTCATTTCAAAGATTAATGAACAATGTGTTAAAGGGCATGTCAAACGTAGAAGTGTACATAGATGACATTGTAGTGTATAACGATACTTGGTCAGAGCACATGGAAAGTATCCGTGCTCTTTTTGATAGATTAACTAAAGCTAAGTTAACCGTAAACCTGACAAAATGTCAGCTAGGAAAGGCCAGGGTAAAGTTTTTAGGTCATATTATCGGACAAGGTCAAGTAGAACCGGTCAAAGCCAAAGTTGAAGCCGTGATTAATTTTCCACAGCCCACGAGTAAGAAAGATGTCATGCGTTTTCTCGGCATGGCCGGGTATTATCGAAAGTTTTGTAAAAACTTCTCAGATGTTGTTGCTCCGTTGACAAATTTGCTCAGCAAGAAAGCAAAATTTATTTGGTCAGATGAATGTAACCAGGCATTTCAGTTTGTCAAAAGTATGCTGGCAAGTGAACCGATCTTAATGGCCCCAGATTTCTGTAAGCCGTTTAAGTTAGCAGTAGACGCAAGTGATGTAGGTATTGGTTCTGTATTAATACAAGAAGATGATCAGAATATTGATCACCCCGTCTGTTATTTTTCAAAGAAAATGAACAAGCATCAGGTTAATTATTCAACCATAGAGAAAGAATGTCTGGCGTTGATATTGTCCTTGCAACATTTTGAAGTTTATTTATGTACAACAGTCAAACCAACTGTAATTTACACTGATCATAATCCACTGAAATTTCTCTGTACAATGAAAAATCAGAACAGAAGACTACTGAGATGGAGTTTATTTCTCCAAGAGTTTGATATTGAAATACGTTCTGTAAAGGGAAAAGACAATGTGGTTGCTGATGCTCTGTCTAGACTCCTGTAGAAAAAGAAGAAAATCATGTCAAGTTTGCAACGATTACAACTATAACTGTATAACTGTAAGATACACCGTGAAAAATGGTGTTAGTATTGTATTGATATGATGTATTTTTGTGTACAATTTAAAACCCACTAAAAATGAAAGTTTCTCATATTTAATCGAAACTTTTTTAAGGAGGGAGGACTGTTACAATCAAGAGATTTACATACGTATTTTATAAGCTTAAGATTAGGCACGTCTAGAGCCTGCGGTCCACCTGAGGATAAGGCACACCTTGAGTATGCGGTACACAGGTATTAAAATTCTAGCGGCCTTAATCGCTGCACATTGTATTGTATTTTTGGGATTTGACGAGCATATAAGGCTGGGTTCGACTGCCCTCGTGTCACACACGCCAAACTACTACCACGGGGTCAGCCGGAGGCTTCGGTCCACTTCCCTTCGCTGCTGTTCTGTGTGTCGCCCCGCAGCTGTAACGTTTCGGTAGTCAACGCCGAAACGTCCCAAGAACCAAGTCAAGACGATGCTGGTATAGTGAGCCCGCTTTTGGCTCACTTTCTCTGGTGGTCTCCTTCGATGTTCCAAGTCAAGAGCTCTCCGTAGATGGCTTGAGCCAGACTAGCTCATTGCTCTCCGTAGATGGCTTGGGCCAGACTAGCCCATTGCTCTCCGTAGATGGCTTGGGCCAGACTAGCCCATTGCTCTCCGTAGGAGTCCACTCCCTTGCCTACAGAAGTCCGTAGCCGTCTAGCCACGCCCACGTAGGACCCCAGCTCGTCACGCCTTGGTATATTAAGTTGAGCATATTTTATGATTGTATTAATTCATTTAATTGTAATCATCTGGGTATCATTTCTCTTGTAAATATTAAATTAATTGTTCAAATCTAATTGCTGGTTTTCACTTTTGTCTTTCCTTTGGTTGTTTCTGCCGTGCCTTAGTTCGATTTAGTCATTTGAATTTTGCGCACGTAACATCACTTTCCACAACAATCAATAAATTTGTAATTATATTTTGTTTGAACTGCAGAACAAGATATCACATCCTACTGCCAGTATTTCCGTGAGGAATTTCCAACAGAGTCCTGCCCTCCGAAATTCCATATGCTTGAGGAGCATATCATACCATTCATCAAGCAGTGGCGTTTTGGTTTGGAATTCTTTGGAGAGCAGGGTGGAGCAGGAGTCCACGCTCGTCTGAACAACATCAGGCAGGACATCCGTGGATTCAACGATGACCTGGTCATCTTAAAGGCAGTCATGACATTTTATTGGGTGCAGACAAGCCCTCTATCCACATGTCCTGGAGAAGAATGAAGAAAATGGAAAAGTCGTTCACATTGCACTTTTGAATCGTAGGTTTCTTGCTGGTTTGGATATAATATTCTCTATATATGTGTATTCAAAATGCAGTCCACCATGTCCACAATTTTTATGTACAACAAGAATTTCCCCCTATGGATTTTTCATGCACCTAACAAGTTTGTAACGTCAGTATAGTGTGCGAAAAATAATGAAAATATGCCTTTTTTAGAAATTAAATATATTTAAGACTTGGCTATCCTTTCATAAATTGTAAGACGATTATTACTACCTATACATGTATTAGCCAGCAGTGTATAGCCCACATCCAAAACAGCTTGTAAACATTAATTTGCTCCAAAATACCTACATTTGTACTCGCTGTGGGCTCATGACTGATGATTTATTATTTATTGGTACATTTTGTAGTTATCATGTAGGCCTATACATAATAATACAAAAAAATAACCTTAGTGAAACAGGCAGCACGACGTGGTAGATGGGCCAAATAAAATTGTTTCATTTCAATGTTTTGTCATGTTTGTTTAGGCCTACTCACAATCGAAATGTCGGTTTTTTCTTTAAAAATGGCAGTGGATATTTTGCCGGAGACGGTAAACCTTTAGTAAACGTTAGTTTGCCGGTTATGCACTGAACATGCGCAGTTACTATTTTCTTGTACTTTTTCTTGTACAAATTTTAGTCTGGCTCCATTCCAAAATTATCGTTGTAACCTCGTATTCACAAGATGGGATTCAGACCATTTTATAATTTCGGACTTTATTTCCCTTTAAAAAGCGCAGAGCCACAAATCTGAAAAAGAAAATGTCATACTTTGCAATAAAATGTTTGAGACATGTTAAAATAATAAAAGAAGAATATTCTTATTTATTTGGGGATGGGAAAAAAAACCTTAAAAATGTGCCGGGGATCGGGATCGAACCTGAGACATCTCGCTCTCTAAAGCCTTTGCTTAACCACTACACCAAACGTGCTACACAACTTTTGGTGGGAATTTGATACATCTTATAATTCAGCCCTATCTTAAAGAGTACAGCGCCCTCTGTTGATATGGATTGCCGCTGGCAAACCTTTAGTAAACGTTAGTTTGCCGTCATTACCTCCGGCAAAATATCCACTATCTTTAAAAATTAGTAATTTTATTGCTGCTACAGTCAGGAACAATGATTTGGTCTGCGTTTATGCAGGTTTTATGCACCACTGCTATACTTACGACGATCTTGGACAAATCCCCGTTCACCCGATGAAATCCACCTGTTTAAGCAATAAGCGCGAGTGCGAAAATGCACGCGATGCGGCCCGAATATCTCCGTAAAAAATATTTCGAGCATTCACCTCTCGACCTAAACTGACTTAAAATAGGCCTGTTAACTAAACAAAATATTTGTGCTTCCAAGGAAAACTATAAATTTCGTTTTGTATGCCAAAAATGCAACAATACGATTAAAAAAATCAATTTGTGAGATTTTTGGAGGCCAAAATCCTCGTTGTGATAAATTTGTGAAATAAATATTGTGTTGTGTAAAAATCTCTGTTTTACATTAGTGAAAGAGGTAAATATAGGAGGTGCCAACCATAAAAATGAATATTTATACTAATACGGCTAGGATGGGATTGGATTAAATTGACCCCGGTGTATTGCATATTCATTTCCGGGTTTGGGCGTGCATGCCAATATCACAACCAAACACGCGCATGCGCAATACTAAGTGAGCCGCATAGTACTGTACGTGGCCGTACAGTACTATCCCAAGCTCTGTAGTACGGCCAGACGCTGAATGCTTGCCCAGAGACTGAATTTTTTTGGCCGCTGATGTAGCGATTTTGCTACAGATTTCGATCGACATTATCTTTCCATTCAGGACAAACATTTCCAAAGTTAAGGTTCTTAGTCGTAAAAAAACGTTCTTTGGTTTCAATATTTTCATCCATCTGGCCAAAAGACGACTTTCAGTCATCATCTTCCACAAATATCGTCCCGAAAATGCTCCCCCATGCGAATTCAAAATGGCGGCCGCGCTGTAATGTATGCATTATGCGAGCGCGCTCGTGCAAACTCATGAATATGCATAAACAGTCTGAGACGTATCACGCACGTCCAAAAACACGAAGTTATACGTCACAGACTGTTATGCATATTCATGAGTTTGCACGAGCGCGCTCGCATAATGCTTACATTACAGCGCGGCCGCCATTTTGAAATCGCATGGGGAGCATTTTCGGGACGATATTTGTGGAAGATGATGACTGAAAGTCGTCTTTTGGCCAGATGGATGAAAATATTGAAACCAAAGAACGTTTTTTCGAAAAGGTATGAGTTGCTCTACGACTAAGAACCTTAACTTTGGAAATGTTTGTCCTGGATGGAAAGATAATCTCGATCGAAATCTGTAGCAAAATCGCTACATCAGCGGCCAAAAAAATTCAGTCTCTGGGCAAGCATTCAGCGTCTGGCCGTACTACAGAGCTTGCGATAGTACTATACGGCCAGACGCAGTCGGGCTACTGCTGATGCAGCGTTTGACCTGTGGCGTTTGAGAAATAACATCGACCTTTTGTGCATGCCCTCGCGAGGACAAAAGGCCCCCCAAAAAAACTGATAAAGAGAATACAAATGAGAAAAACAGTAACCCTGGATAGATCCACACATTCATGACATTCCATAAGGCCAAAAAAAAAAGTCTCCGGTTTCTGGTATGCGCGCGCGTCGCCGTAGCCATGCGCGTCGGCAAAATGAAAAAGTTTTTTTTTCAATACAAGATGATGTTTCAAAACCGCCAAACTCACTGGTTTGCCTGGAATTCTGCTGCTGCACAATTTTAACGTGTTTTTAGATGGGGTTATGATCGAGAATAAGATTTATGTGGCCTCTCTCGACTCCCATATATTTGCACTAAGTTTAGTCGGGCACCATTTGCAGTCATCAGCCGACATTTGAAGCCAAAAAAAAAAAAAAAACAGGTGAAAAAAAAAAAAGCCGCGTCGCCGCACCACTTTTGGGGCAAGCTCCATACCAGAAACCGGAGACTTGTTTTTTTTGGCCTAAGACCCCTTAAATTGTTCCAAACAACCGGTAATTTTGAAAAAAAGAACAAAATAGTCGGAACTTACCGCTCACAATTAAAAATGTGTCAGCCGAGTTGTACAGTCCATCACTGACATGACTGATGCATAATTCATCGCGCGCGTGTGTGACGTCACCATTGAAAAAAAACCAAGTTGCGCTTACTCAACGACTGTTTTATGTAGTCGTATGTGCCCCGCGCCGTCTGACAGTGTGGGCTTTTGGCGCAGGACACATATGACTACATGAAACAGTCGTTGATTAAGCGCAACTTGTTTTTCTTCGATTGAGCAACGACGGTTACGTCACGTCAGACGCCCTCATTTGGCAAGTCGGAGTAAGGTCTGAGCCTCACGGCAAACACATTGAGCTGTAATGTAAGTTTTCAGACTATTTTGCTGGTTTTTTAATTTTTATTTTCGCTGTTTGGGAACAATATAAGGGGTCTGATGGAATGTCATGAATGTGTAGATCAATCCAGGTTAACTGTCTCTCTCATTTGTATTCTCTTTACCGGTTTTTTGGGGGCCTTTTTATCCTCGCGTGGGTATGTACACTATGCTACTGTGACGCCGTCACCAAAGTATGGCAAATCGGTGGAGCGTTTGTATGGAGGGGTACCCGTAATCCAACGCTCCACTCAGCAGAGCTAAGGCGCTACAGTATACTATTATTTTAAAAATTACAATAGTCTTTCTTAAACTACTAGTCTTCAGTCATCACTGTCTTTAATCAACGCTAGTCTTCCTCAAGATCTTGGAACAGTCCGTCAAATTTGGGTTGGTGTTTAGGCATTATCCTGTTGAGTGCTGTAGTTACTTCTGTGCCTTTATTTATTTTTCCTTCCAGATCTTCAACAATTTCTTGATGGGTATTGTTATCTTTCAAATGTAGTTAACTTGACAAAAAATCCTTGTAGTTGTTGAAAAAGCATCGCTTGACTGCCCAGGTGTCTTCCTATTTGCTTTTTCCTTGGCTTGATCTTCACCGATACACCCGTTGACGTACTTTTCATATTTCTCACTCCACATCCCAGGTAGCAAGCCCATATGGGTGGCATATGGGCCCAATCGGGGCCAAGATATGGGTCCCATATGGGACGACCCATATGGGCCCCAGATAATTTTGCAGATTTTTTTTGCAGATGGGCCCCAGATTCTTATGGGACCCATATGGGCCAGCCCAGATAGACCCATATGGGTTATGTCTGGGGCCCATCTGGGCGAACATCTGCGTAAAATATGGGGAAGCTTTAATGGGTCCCATCTGGGGCAAGATATGGGTCCCATATTGGCGGACCCATATGGGCCCCAGATAATTTTGCACCCACGATCCTTATGGGACCCATATGGGCCAGCCCAGATAACCCATATGGGTTAGCTGTGGGGCCCATCTGGGTAAAATGTGGGTTGTCCAAAATATATTAATCCTAATCTTAATCCTGAAGATTACCTTATTACATTCTCATCCACCATAATGTCCGAATCACATTGTATTTCCATTAAATCACTTGCATACCCTAGTCACATTCCTCGCTAATACATCTCACTTTCCACCTTTGCTTCTCCTAATTAATCCCTTAATCCTCCCAAATAACATCTACAACCATAATATACCCCGTAATCTTATCCCCTATACCCGTTATCACATCCCCCATAATCATCCCTCCCTCTCTGTCCTTTCTAATTACATCTTTTGAGTGCACACTTCCTATATATATGCCCAATAATTTCCATTTTCTAAATCACAGTTAGCACATTTTCAAGCTCCTCCCACAGCTTTGTTTCACAAGTGAGCATGCTCAGTTACGTAATAAATATTCATGACTATTTGCATACCAACTCTTAATGATCAACAAGACATTTTCTTAAAACAACTTCTTTAGATTATAACTCTTGACTAACACCGTCGATCTTGTGAATACTTTTCCATTCCATAGACAATTCACTGAACAACAACTTGGCAGTGTGCACAACCTCGTTTGACCTTAACTTCCGGCTCTACCGGATGTTCGAAATATGATCAATTATTTCTCTTATAACTGTTCAACAATATCACCAATCGTGTTCATACTTTGCAATTCGATGCTACATTCATAGATCAACATTTGCGAACTGTACATGACCTCTTTCGACATTTACTTCCGGCTCGACCGGAAGTTCAAACTTAGATCAGCTTTACCCCATGTAACACCCATATGGGCCGGCCCATATTCTGCCCACATAAGTTTGCCCAGATTTTGTCCATGTGACACCCACATGAGCCCACCCGTATTCAACCCACATTGGATTGCCGCTTTTCCCCATATGACACCCATAATGGGCCAGGCGGTGTTCTGCCCACTTGGTTTTGCCCACGGTTTTCCCATGTGATACCCTTATAGGCCAGCCAGTATTCCGCGAACATGGGTTTGCCCAGCTTTTTCCTTGTGACACCCATGGGCCAGCCCGTATTTTGCCCAAACACCCGGTTTTTACCATTTACCCCCATATGGGTCAGTCTGTATTCTGCCTACATGGAGTTGCCCAGTATTATGACACCCATACGGGCCATCCCGTATTTTGCCCACACGGGCTTGCCCAGGTTTTTTCCATTATGACATCCACATGGGCCAGCCAGTACTAGTATTCCGCCTACATGGGTTTGCCCAGGTTTTTCCCCAATGACACCCATATGGGCCAGCCCGTATTTTGCCCATTATGAGCGTGCCCAGGTTTATCCCATATGACGCCCTCATGGGTCAGCCCGTATTTTCCCCATATGGGGGTGCACACCGGTAAATCGATCCGCCAAGCTCATGAATAAAAGTTATACCCTCAGAATATTCTTTATTAGAGAGTTCTAAACGCCGTAAAATTGGGGAATTGAAGAGATATGGTAATGAACCTCTGGCCCGGACTTGGGGCTTCCAATTCTGAGCATTTTGGATGCTATTGGGCTCGAAAGTGGCGCTATTTTGCCATGCTGTGGAGGGATCGTTTTTCAAGATGGCTACTTTTCCGCTTTGGGGAAAATAGGGGTCGTCTTCTTTGCGTGAAAATATCTCGAAAAGTCAATGGTCAACACACCAACAATTGAAAAAAAAATGAAAGATGACAAATTGATCATCATTTTTCTGTGCAGCTTAAATACCTGTGAGAGTTTTGAGTATTTTAAAAATAAATTTCAAGTATGGGCATTTAGCACTAGTGTCTATGGGAGTGTATTTGCAGGTATGCATCCTATAAAGAATCACAAAGATGGCCGTTTCGCGCATGCGCTGTGCCGCGGCAGTGGTCTTTTCAGTGGGCGGAACCTACTGGGAGGGGGAAAAAGTGTTTTAAAGGTATCAACAAGGATTTTTCCGTAACGGATGCTTCCAAATCATAAGGGAGCAGTAGGCTATCACCCGATTACAACAATTGATAGTTCAAAAGGGGGGGGGGCATTTTGAGCTTAAAAGTAGCTGAAACTCAATTTATTGTCGCTGGGGGCGCTCTACAGCTTAGCACAGACCAAACAATCACTATTTTCGGGCTTAATATCGACCTCGGATAATATTTTTCTTTCATTTTTTTTCTTCAAAATATTGACTTTGGAGATATTCTGCTTGTCCTGAATGTGGTCTTGTGTTAAAATTTAAAAGTTGCCTGCTATTATAAAGAATCACAAAGATGGCCGTTTCGCGCATGCGCTGTGCCGCGGCAGTGGTCTTTTCAGTAGGTGGAACCTACGGGGAGGGGGAAAAAGTGTTTTAAAGGTATCAAAAAGGGTTTTTTTTCCGTAACGGATGCTTCCAAATCATAAGGGAGCAGTAGGCTATCACCCGATTACAACAATTGATAGTTGAAAAGGAGGGGGGGGGCATTTTGAGCTGAAAAGTAGCTGAAACTCAATTTATTGTCGCTGGGGGCGCTCTACAGCTTAGCAGGGGAAAAACAATCACTATTTTCGGGCTTAATTTCGACCTCGGATAATATTTTTCTTTCATTTTTTTCTTCAAAATATTGACTTTGGAGATATTCTACTTGTCCTGAATGTGGTTTTGTGTTAAAATTTAAAAGTTGCCTGCTATTGTAGGGTGCACACCGGTAAATTGATCCGCGAAGCTCATGAATAAAAGTTATACCCTCAAAATATTCTATATTACAGAGTTCTGAGCGCCGTAAAATTGGGGAATTGAAGAGATATGGTAATGAACCTCTGGCCCGGACTTGGGGCTTCCAATTCTGAGCATTTTGGATGCTATTGGGCTCGAAAGTGGCGCTATTTTGCCATGCTGTGGAGGGATCGTTTTTCAAGATGGCTACTTTTCCGCTTTGGGGAAAATAGGGGTCGTCTTCTTTGCGTGAAAATATCTCGAAAAGTCAATGGTCAACACACCAACAATTGAAAAAAAAATGAAAGATGACAAATTGATCATCATTTTTCTGTGCAGCTTAAATACCTGTGAGAGTTTTGAGTATTTTAAAAATAAATTTCAAGTATGGGCATTTAGCACTAGTGTCTATGGGAGTGTATTTGCAGGTATGCATCCTATAAAGAATCACAAAGATGGCCGTTTCGCGCATGCGCTGTGCCGCGGCAGTGGTCTTTTCAGTGGGCGGAACCTACTGGGAGGGGGAAAAAGTGTTTTAAAGGTATCAACAAGGATTTTTCCGTAACGGATGCTTCCAAATCATAAGGGAGCAGTAGGCTATCACCCGATTACAACAATTGATAGTTCAACAGGGGGGGGGGGGGCATTTTGAGCTTAAAAGTAGCTGAAACTCAATTTATTGTCGCTGGGGGCGCTCTACAGCTTAGCACAGACCAAACAATCACTATTTTCGGGCTTAATATCGACCTCGGATAATATTTTTCTTTCATTTTTTTTCTTCAAAATATTGACTTTGGAGATATTCTGCTTGTCCTGAATGTTGTTTTGTGTTAAAATTTAAAAGTTGCCTGCTATTATAAAGAATCACAAAGATGGCCGTTTCGCGCATGCGCTGTGCCGCGGCAGTGGTCTTTTCAGTAGGTGGAACCTACGGGGAGGGGGAAAAAGTGTTTTAAAGGTATCAAAAAGGTTTTTTTTTCCGTAACGGATGCTTCCAAATCATAAGGGAGCAGTAGGCTATCACCCGATTACAACAATTGATAGTTGAAAAGGAGGGGGGGGGGGCATTTTGAGCTGAAAAGTAGCTGAAACTCAATTTATTGTCGCTGGGGCGCTCTACAGCTTAGCAGGGGAAAAACAATCACTATTTTCGGGCTTAATTTCGACCTCGGATAATATTTTTCTTTCATTTTTTCCTTCAAAATATTGACTTTGGAGATATTCTACTTGTCCTGAATGTGGTTTTGTGTTAAAATTTAAAAGTTGCCTGCTATTGTAGGGTGCACACCGGTAAATTGATCCGCGAAGCTCATGAATAAAAGTTATACCCTCAAAATATTCTATATTACAGAGTTCTGAGCGCCGTAAAATTGGGGAATTGAAGAGATATGGTAATGAACCTCTGGCCCGGACTTGGGGCTTCCAATTCTGAGCATTTTGGATGCTATTGGGCTCGAAAGTGGCGCTATTTTGCCATGCTGTGGAGGGATCGTTTTTCAAGATGGCTACTTTTCCGCTTTTAGAAAATTAGGGGTCGTCTTCTTTGCGTGAAAATTTCTCGAAAAGTCAATGGTCAACACACCAACATTTGAAAAGAAAATGAAAGATGACACATTGATCATCATTTTTCTGTGCAGCTTGAATACCTGTGAGAGTTCTGAGCATTTTAAAATAGTTTTCAAGTATGGGCATTTAGCACTAGTGTCTATGGGAGTTTATTTGCAGGTATGCATTTACACCGGTAAATTGATCCGCCAAGCTCATGAATAAAAGTTATACCCTCAAAATATTCTATATTACAGAGTTCTGAGCGCCGTAAAATTGGGGAATTGAAGAGATATGGTAATGAACCTCTGGCCCGGACTTGGGGCTTCCAATTCTGAGCATTTTGGATGCTTTTGGGCTCGAAAGTGGCGCTATTTTGCCATGCTGTGGAGGGATCGTTTTTCAAGATGGCTACTTTTCCGCTTTGGGGAAAATAGGGGTCGTCTTCTTTGCGTGAAAATATCTCGAAAAGTCAATGGTCAACACACCAACAATTGAAAAATAAATGAAAGATGACACATTGATCATCATTTTTCTGTGCAGCTTAAATACCTGTGAGAGTTTTGAGTATTTTAAAAATAAATTTCAAGTATGGGCATTTAGCACTAGTGTCTATGGGAGTGTATTTGCAGGTATGCATCCTATAAAGAATCACAAAGATGGCCGTTTCGCGCATGCGCTGTGCCGCGGCAGTGGTCTTTTCAGTGGGCGGAACCTACTGGGAGGGGAAAAAAGTGTTTTAAAGGTATCAACAAGGATTTTTCCGTAACGGATGCTTCCAAATCATAAGGGAGCAGTAGGCTATCACCCGATTACAACAATTGATAGTTCAACAGGGGGGGGGGGGGCATTTTGAGCTTAAAAGTAGCTGAAACTCAATTTATTGTCGCTGGGGGCGCTCTACAGCTTAGCACAGACCAAACAATCACTATTTTCGGGCTTAATATCGACCTCGGATAATATTTTTCTTTCATTTTTTTTCTTCAAAATATTGACTTTGGAGATATTCTGCTTGTCCTGAATGTTGTTTTGTGTTAAAATTTAAAAGTTGCCTGCTATTATAAAGAATCACAAAGATGGCCGTTTCGCGCATGCGCTGTGCCGCGGCAGTGGTCTTTTCAGTAGGTGGAACCTACGCGGAGGGGGAAAAAAGTTTTTAAAGGTAACAAAAGGGTTTTTTTTTTCGTAACGGATGCTTCCAAATCATAAGGGAGCAGTAGGCTATCACCCGATTACAACAATTGATAGTTGAAAAGGAGGGGGGGGGGGCATTTTGAGCTGAAAAGTAGCTGAAACTCAATTTATTGTCGCTGGGGGCGCTCTACAGCTTAGCAGGGGAAAAACAATCACTATTTTCGGGCTTAATTTCGACCTCGGATAATATTTTTCTTTCATTTTTTCCTTCAAAATATTGACTTTGGAGATATTCTACTTGTCCTGAATGTGGTTTTGTGTTAAAATTTAAAAGTTGCCTGCTATTGTAGGGTGCACACCGGTAAATTGATCCGCGAAGCTCATGAATAAAAGTTATACCCTCAAAATATTCTATATTACAGAGTTCTGAGCGCCGTAAAATTGGGGAATTGAAGAGATATGGTAATGAACCTCTGGCCCGGACTTGGGGCTTCCAATTCTGAGCATTTTGGATGCTATTGGGCTCGAAAGTGGCGCTATTTTGCCATGCTGTGGAGGGATCGTTTTTCAAGATGGCTACTTTTCCGCTTAGGGGAAAATAGGGGTCGTCTTCTTTGCGTGAAAATATCTCGAAAAGTCAATGGTCAACACACCAACAATTGAAAAGAAAATGAAAGATGACACATTGATCATCATTTTTCTGTGCAGCTTGAATACCTGTGAGAGTTTTGAGTATTTTTAAAATAGTTTTCAAGTATGGGCATTTAGCACTAGTGTCTATGGGAGTTTATTTGCAGGTATGCATTTACACCGGTAAATTGATCCGCCAAGCTCATGAATAAAAGTTATACCCTCAAAATATTCTATATTACAGAGTTCTGAGCGCCGTAAAATTGGGGAATTGAAGAGATATGGTAATGAACCTCTGGCCCGGACTTGGGGCTTCCAATTCTGAGCATTTTGGATGCTATTGGGCTCGAAAGTGGCGCTATTTTGCCATGCTGTGGAGGGATCGTTTTTCAAGATGGCTACTTTTCCGCTTTGGGGAAAATAGGGTCGTCTTCTTTGCGTGAAAATATCTCGAAAAGTCAATGGTCAACACACCAACAATTGAAAATAAATGAAAGATGACAAATTGATCATCATTTTTCTGTGCAGCTTAAATACCTGTGAGAGTTTTGAGTATTTTAAAATAATTTTCAAGTATGGGCATTTAGCACTAGTGTCTATGGGAGTGTATTTGCAGGTATGCATCCTATAAAGAATCACAAAGATGGCCGTTTCGCGCATGCGCTGTGCCGCGGCAGTGGTCTTTTCAGTGGGCGGAACCTACTGGGAGGGGGAAAAAGTGTTTTAAAGGTATCAACAAGGATTTTTCCGTAACGGATGCTTCCAAATCATAAGGAGCAGTAGGCTATCACCCGATTACAACAATTGATAGTTCAACAGGGGGCATTTTGAGCTTAAAAGTAGCTGAAACTCAATTTATTGTCGCTGGGGCGCTCTACAGCTTAGCACAGACCAAACAATCACTATTTTCGGGCTTAATATCGACCTCGGATAATATTTTTCTTTCATTTTTTCTTCAAAATATTGACTTTGGAGATATTCTGCTTGTCCTGAATGTTGTTTTGTGTTAAAATTTACAAGTTGCCTGCTATTATAAAGAATCACAAAGATGGCCGTTTCGCGCATGCGCTGTGCCGCGGCAGTGGTCTTTTCAGTAGGTGGAACCTACGGGGAGGAAAAAGTTTTTTAAAGGTTGAAAAAAGGTTTTTTTTTCCGTAACGGATGCTTCCAAATCATAAGGGAGCAGTAGGCTATCACCCGATTACAACAATTGATAGTTGAAAAGGAGGGGGGGGGGGCATTTTGAGCTGAAAAGTAGCTGAAACTCAATTTATTGTCGCTGGGGGGGGTCTACAGCTTAGCAGGGGAAAACAATCACTATTTTCGGGCTTAATTTCGACCTCGGATAATATTTTTCTTTCATTTTTCCTTCAAAATATTGACTTTGGAGATATTCTACTTGTCCTGAATGTGGTTTTGTGTTAAAATTTAACAGTTGCCTGCTATTGTAGGGTGCACACCGGTAAATTGATCCGAAGCTCATGAATAAAAGTTATACCCTCAAAATATTCTATATTACAGAGTTCTGAGCGCCGTAAAATTGGGGAATTGAAGAGATATGGTAATGAACCTCTGGCCCGGACTTGGGGCTTCCAATTCTGAGCATTTTGGATGCTATTGGGCTCGAAAGTGGCGCTATTTTGCCATGCTGTGGAGGGATCGTTTTTCAAGATGGCTACTTTTCCGCTTAGGGGAAAATAGGGGTCGTCTTCTTTGCGTGAAAATATCTCGAAAAGTCAATGGTCAACACACCAACAATTGAAAAGAAAATGAAAGATGACACATTGATCATCATTTTTCTGTGCAGCTTGAATACCTGTGAGAGTTTTGAGTATTTTTAAAATAGTTTTCAAGTATGGGCATTTAGCACTAGTGTCTATGGGAGTTTATTTGCAGGTATGCATTTACACCGGTAAATTGATCCGCCAAGCTCATGAATAAAAGTTATACCCTCAAAATATTCTATATTACAGAGTTCTGAGCGCCGTAAAATTGGGGAATTGAAGAGATATGGTAATGAACCTCTGGCCCGGACTTGGGGCTTCCAATTCTGAGCATTTTGGATGCTTTTGGGCTCGAAAGTGGCGCTATTTTGCCATGCTGTGGAGGGATCGTTTTTCAAGATGGCTACTTTTCCGCTTTGGGGAAAATAGGGGTCGTCTTCTTTGCGTGAAAATATCTCGAAAAGTCAATGGTCAACACACCAACAATTGAAAAATAAATGAAAGATGACACATTGATCATCATTTTTCTGTGCAGCTTAAATACCTGTGAGAGTTTTGAGTATTTTAAAAATAAATTTCAAGTATGGGCATTTAGCACTAGTGTCTATGGGAGTGTATTTGCAGGTATGCATCCTATAAAGAATCACAAAGATGGCCGTTTCGCGCATGCGCTGTGCCGCGGCAGTGGTCTTTCAGTGGGCGGAACCTACTGGGAGGGAAAAAGTGTTTTAAAGGTATCAACAAGGATTTTTCCGTAACGGATGCTTCCAAATCATAAGGGAGCAGTAGGCTATCACCCGATTACAACAATTGATAGTTCAACAGGGGGGGGGGGGGCATTTTGAGCTTAAAAGTAGCTGAAACTCAATTTATTGTCGCTGGGGGCGCTCTACAGCTTAGCACAGACCAAACAATCACTATTTTCGGGCTTAATATCGACCTCGGATAATATTTTTCTTTCATTTTTTTTCTTCAAAATATTGACTTTGGAGATATTCTGCTTGTCCTGAATGTTGTTTTGTGTTAAAATTTAAAAGTTGCCTGCTATTATAAAGAATCACAAAGATGGCCGTTTCGCGCATGCGCTGTGCCGCGGCAGTGGTCTTTTCAGTAGGTGGAACCTACGGGGAGGGGGAAAAAGTGTTTTAAAGGTATCAAAAAGGTTTTTTTCTCCGTAACGGATGCTTCCAAATCATAAGGGAGCAGTAGGCTATCACCCGATTACAACAATTGATAGTTGAAAAGGAGGGGGGGGGGGCATTTTGAGCTGAAAAGTAGCTGAAACTCAATTTATTGTCGCTGGGGGCGCTCTACAGCTTAGCAGGGGAAAAACAATCACTATTTTCGGGCTTAATTTCGACCTCGGATAATATTTTTCTTTCATTTTTTCCTTCAAAATATTGACTTTGGAGATATTCTACTTGTCCTGAATGTGGTTTTGTGTTAAAATTTAAAAGTTGCCTGCTATTGTAGGGTGCACACCGGTAAATTGATCCGCGAAGCTCATGAATAAAAGTTATACCCTCAAAATATTCTATATTACAGAGTTCTGAGCGCCGTAAAATTGGGGAATTGAAGAGATATGGTAATGAACCTCTGGCCCGGACTTGGGGCTTCCAATTCTGAGCATTTTGGATGCTATTGGGCTCGAAAGTGGCGCTATTTTGCCATGCTGTGGAGGGATCGTTTTTCAAGATGGCTACTTTTCCGCTTAGGGAAAATAGGGGTCGTCTTCTTTGCGTGAAAATATCTCGAAAAGTCAATGGTCAACACACCAACAATTGAAAAGAAAATGANAGATGACACATTGATCATCATTTTCTGTGCAGCTTGAATACCTGTGAGAGTTTTGAGTATTTTTAAAATAGTTTTCAAGTATGGGCATTTAGCACTAGTGTCTATGGGAGTTTATTTGCAGGTATGCATTTACACCGGTAAATTGATCCGCCAAGCTCATGAATAAAAGTTATACCCTCAAAATATTCTATATTACAGAGTTCTGAGCGCCGTAAAATTGGGGAATTGAAGAGATATGGTAATGAACCTCTGGCCCGGACTTGGGGCTTCCAATTCTGAGCATTTTGGATGCTATTGGGCTCGAAAGTGGCGCTATTTTGCCATGCTGTGGAGGGATCGTTTTTCAAGATGGCTACTTTTCCGCTTTGGGGAAAATAGGGGTCGTCTTCTTTGCGTGAAAATATCTCGAAAAGTCAATGGTCAACACACCAACAATTGAAAAATAAATGAAAGATGACACATTGATCATCATTTTTCTGTGCAGCTTAAATACCTGTGAGAGTTTTGAGTATTTTAAAAATAAATTTCAAGTATGGGCATTTAGCACTAGTGTCTATGGGAGTGTATTTGCAGGTATGCATCCTATAAAGAATCACAAAGATGGCCGTTTCGCGCATGCGCTGCCGCGGCAGTGGTCTTTTCAGTGGGCGGAACCTACTGGGAGGGAAAAAGTGTTTTAAAGGTATCAACAAGGATTTTTCCGTAACGGATGCTTCCAAATCATAAGGGAGCAGTAGGCTATCACCCGATTACAACAATTGATAGTTCAACAGGGGGGGGGGGGAATTTTGAGCTTAAAAGTAGCTGAAACTCAATTTATTGTCGCTGGGCGCTCTACAGCTTAGCACAGACCAAACAATCACTATTTTCGGGCTTAATATCGACCTCGGATAATATTTTTTTTCATTTTTTTTCTTCAAAATATTGACTTTGGAGATATTCTGCTTGTCCTGAATGTTGTTTTGTGTTAAAATTTAAAAGTTGCCTGCTATTATAAAGAATCACAAAGATGGCCGTTTCGCGCATGCGCTGTGCCGCGGCAGTGGTCTTTTCAGTAGGTGGAACCTACGGGGAGGGGGAAAAAGTGTTTTAAAGGTATCAAAAAGGTTTTTTTTTCCGTAACGGATGCTTCCAAATCATAAGGGAGCAGTAGGCTATCACCCGATTACAACAATTGAAAGTTAAAAAAGGGGGGGGGCATTTTGAGCTTAAAAGTAGCTGAAACTCAATTTATTGTCGCTGGGGCGCTATACAGCTTACCGGGGTAAAAAAAATCACTATTTTCGGGGTTAATTTCGACCTCGGATAATATTTTTCTTTCATTTTTCCTTCAAAATATTGACTTTGGAGATATTCTACTTGTCCTGGATGTGGTTTTGTGTTACAATTTAAAAGTTGCCTGCTATTGTAGGGTGCACACCGGTAAATTGATCCGCGAAGCTCATGAATAAAAGTTATACCTCAAAATATTCTATATTACAGAGTTCTGAGCGCCGTAAAATTGGGGAATTGAAGAGATATGGTAATGAACCTCTGGCCCGGACTTGGGGCTTCCAATTCTGAGCATTTTGGATGCTATTGGGCTCGAAAGTGGCGCTATTTTGCCATGCTGTGGAGGGATCGTTTTTCAAGATGGCTACTTTTCCGCTTAGGGGAAAATAGGGGTCGTCTTCTTTGCGTGAAAATATCTCGAAAAGTCAATGGTCAACACACCAACAATTGAAAAGAAAATGAAAGATGACACATTGATCATCATTTTTCTGTGCAGCTTGAATACCTGTGAGAGTTTTGAGTATTTTTAAAATAGTTTTCAAGTATGGGCATTTAGCACTAGTGTCTATGGGAGTTTATTTGCAGGTATGCATTTACACCGGTAAATTGATCCGCCAAGCTCATGAATAAAAGTTATACCCTCAAAATATTCTATATTACAGAGTTCTGAGCGCCGTAAAATTGGGGAATTGAAGAGATATGGTAATGAACCTCTGGCCCGGACTTGGGGCTTCCAATTCTGAGCATTTTGGATGCTTTTGGGCTCGAAAGTGGCGCTATTTTGCCATGCTGTGGAGGGATCGTTTTTCAAGATGGCTACTTTTCTGCTTTGGGGAAAATAGGGGTCGTCTTCTTTGTATGAAAATATCTCGAAAAGTCAATGGTCAACACACCAACAATTGAAAAGAAAATGAAAGATGACACATTGATCATCATTTTTCTGTGCAGCTTGAATACCTGTGAGAGCTTTGAGTATTTTAAAAATAATTTTCAAGTATGGGCATTTAGCACTAGTGTCTATGGGAGTGTATTTGCAGGTATGCATCCTATAAAGAATCACAAAGATGGCCGTTTCGCGCATGCGCTGTGCCGCGGCAGTGGTCTTTTCAGTGGGCGGAACCTCCTGGGAGGGGGAAAAAGTGATTTAAAGGTATCAACAAGGGTTTTTTTTCCGTAACGGATGCTTCCAAATCATAAGGGAGCAGTAGGCTATCACCCGATTACAACAATTGATAGTTGAAAAGGGGGAGGGGGGGGGCATTTTGAGCTTAAAAGTAGCTGAAACTCAATTTATTGTCGCTGGGGGCGCTCTACAGCTTAGCAGGGGCCAAACAATCACTATTTTCGGGCTTAATATCGACCTCGGATAATATTTTTCTTTCATTTTTTTTCTTCAAAATATTAACTTTGGAGATATTCTGCTTGTCCGGAATGTGGTTTTGTGTTAAAATTGAAAAGTGGCCTGCTATTATAAAGAATCACAAAGATGGCCGTTTCGCGCATGCACTGTGCCGCGGCAGTGGTCTTTTCAGTGGGCGGAACCTACTGGGAGGGGGAAAAAGTGTTTTAAAGGTATCAACAAGGGTTTTTTTCCGTAACGGATGCTTCCAAATCATAAGGGAGCAGTAGGCTATCACCCGATTACAACAATTGATAGTTGAAAAGGGGGGGGGGCATTTTGGGCTTAAAAGTAGCTGAAACTCAATTTATTGTAGCTGGGGGCGCTCTACAGCTTAGCAGGGGCCAAACAATCACTATTTTCGGGCTTAATATCGACCTCGGATAATATTTTTCTTTCAATTTTTTTCTTCAAAATATTAACTTTGGAGATATTCTGCTTGTCCTGAATGTGGTTTTGTGTTAAAATTTAAAAGTTGCCTGCTATTATAAAGAATCACAAAGATGGCCGTTTCGCACATGCGCTGTGCCGCAGCAGTGGTCTTTTCATTGGGCGGAACCTACGGGGAGGGGGAAAAAGTGTTTTAAAGGTATCAACAAGGGTTTTTTTCCGTAACGGATGCTTCCAAATCATAAGGGAGCAGTAGGCTATCACCCGATTACAACAATTGATAGTTGAAAAGGGGGGGGGGGCATTTTGAGCTTAAAAGTAGCTGAAACTCAATTTATTGTCGCTGGGGGCGCTCTACAGCTTAGCAGGGGCCAAACAATCACTATTTTCGGGCTTAATATCGACCTCGGATAATATTTTTCTTTCATTTTTTTTCTTCAAAATATTAACTTTGGAGATATTCTGCTTGTCCTGAATGTGGTTTTGTGTTGAAATTTAAAAGTTGCCTGCTATTATAAAGAATCACAAAGATGGCCGTTTCGCGCATGCGCTGTGCCGCAGCAGTGGTCTTTTCAGTGGGCGGAACCTACTGGGAGGGGGAAAAAGTGTTTTAAAGGTATCAACAAGGGTTTTTTTCCGTAACGGATGCTTCCAAATCATAAGGGAGCACTATGCTATTACCCGATTACAACAATTGATAGTTGAAAAGGGGGGGGGGCATTTTGAGCTTAAAAGTAGCTGAAACTCAATTTATTGTCGCTGGGGGCGCTCTACAGCTTAGCAGGGGCCAAACAATCACTATTTTCGGGCTTAATATCGACCTCGGATAATATTTTTCTTTCATTTTTCTCTTCAAAATATTGACTTTGGAGATATTCTGCTTGTCCTGAATGTGGTTTTGTGTTAAAATTTAAAAGTTGCCTGCTATTGTAGGGTGCACACCGGTAAATCGATCCGCCAAGCTCATGAATAAAAGTTATACCCTCAAAATATTCTATATTAGAGAGTTCTGAGCGCCGTAAAATTGGGGAATTGAAGAGATATGGTAATGAACCTCTGGCCCGGACTTGGGGCTTCCAATTCTGAGCATTTTGGATGCTATTGGGCTCGAAAGTGGCGCTATTTTGCCATGCTGTGGAGGGATCGTTTTTCAAGATGGCTACTTTTCCGCTTTGGGGAAAATAGGGGTCGTCTTCTTTGCGTGAAAATATCTCGAAAAGTCAACGGTCAACACACCAACAATTGAATAGAAAATGAAAGATGACACATTGATCATCATTTTTCTGTGCAGCTTGAATACCTGTGAGAGCTTTGAGTATTTTAAAAATAATTTTCAAGTATGGGCATTTAGCACTAGTGTCTATGGGAGTGTATTTGCAGGTATGCATCCTATAAAGAATCACAAAGATGGCCGTTTCGCGCATGCGCTGTGCCGCGGCAGTGGTCTTTTCAGTGGGCGGAACCTCCTGGGAGGGGGAAAAAGTGATTTAAAGGTATCAACAAGGGTTTTTTTTCCGTAACGGATGCTTCCAAATCATAAGGGAGCAGTAGGCTATCACCCGATTACAACAATTGATAGTTGAAAAGGGGGGGGGCATTTTGAGCTTAAAAGTAGCTGAAACTCAATTTATTGTCGCTGGGGGCGCTCTACAGCTTAGCAGGGGCCAAACAATCACTATTTTCGGGCTTAATATCGACCTCGGATAATATTTTTCTTTCAATTTTTTGCTTCAAAATATTAACTTTGGAGATATTCTGCTTGTCCGGAATGTGGTTTTGTGTTAAAATTGAAAAGTGGCCTGCTATTATAAAGAATCACAAAGATGGCCGTTTCGCACATGCGCTGTGCCGCGGCAGTGGTCTTTTCATTGGGCGGAACCTACGGGGAGGGGGAAAAAGTGTTTTAAAGGTATCAACAAGGGTTTTTTCCGTAACGGATGCTTCCAAATCATAAGGGAGCACTATGCTATTACCCGATTACAACAATTGATAGTTGAAAAGGGGGGGGGGGGCATTTTGAGCTTAAAAGTAGCTGAAACTCAATTTATAGTCGCTGGGGGCGCTCTACAGCTTAGCAGGGGCCAAACAATCACTATTTTCGGGCTTAATATCGACCTCGGATAATATTTTTCTTTCATTTTTTCTCTTCAAAATATTGACTTTGGAGATATTCTGCTTGTCCTGAATGTGGTTTTGTGTTAAAATTTAAAAGTTGCCTGCTATTGTAGGGTGCACACCGGTAAATCGATCCGCCAAGCTTATGAATAAAAGTTATACCCTCAAAATATTCTATATTAGAGAGTTCTGAGCGCCGTAAAATTGGGGAATTGAAGAGATATGGTAATGAACCTCTGGCCCGGACTTGGGGCTTCCAATTCTGAGCATTTTGGATGCTTTTGGGCTCGAAAGTGGCGCTATTTTGCCATGCTGTGGAGGGATCGTTTTTCAAGATGGCTACTTTTCTGCTTTGGGGAAAATAGGGGTCGTCTTCTTTGCGTGAAAATATCTCGAAAAGTCAATGGTCAACACACCAACAATTGAAAAGAAAATGAAAGATGACACATTGATCATCATTTTTCTGTGCAGCTTGAATACCTGTGAGAGCTTTGAGTATTTTAAAAATAATTTTCAAGTATGGGCATTTAGCACTAGTGTCTATGGGAGTGTATTTGCAGGTATGCATCCTATAAAGAATCACAAAGATGGCCGTTTCGCGCATGCGCTGTGCCGCGGCAGTGGTCTTTTCAGTGGGCGGAACCTCCTGGGAGGGGGAAAAAGTGATTTAAAGGTATCAACAAGGGTTTTTTTTCCGTAACGGATGCTTCCAAATCATAAGGGAGCAGTAGGCTATCACCCGATTACAACAATTGATAGTTGAAAAGGGGGGGGGGGGGCATTTTGAGCTTCAAAGTAGCTGAAACTCAATTTATTGTCGCTGGGGGCGCTCTACAGCTTAGCAGGGGCCAAACAATCACTATTTTCGGGCTTAATATCGACCTCGGATAATATTTTTCTTTCATTTTTTTTTTTCAAAATATTAACTTTGGAGATATTCTGCTTGTCCGGAATGTGGTTTTGTGTTAAAATTGAAAAGTTGCCTGCTATTATAAAGAATCACAAAGATGGCCGTTTCGCGCATGCGCTGTGCCGCGGCAGTGGTCTTTTCAGTGGGCGGAACCTACTGGGAGGGGGAAAAAGTGTTTTAAAGGTATCAACAAGGTTTTTTTTTCCGTAACGGATGCTTCCAAATCATAAGGGAGCAGTAGGCTATCACCCGATTACAACAATTGATAGTTGAAAAGGGGGAGGGGTGGGGGGCATTTTGAGCTTAAAAGTAGCTGAAACTCAATTTATTGTCGCTGGGGGCGCTCTACAGCTTAGCAGGGGCCAAACAATCACTATTTTCGGGCTTAATATCGACCTCGGATAATATTTTTCTTTCAATTTTTTTCTTCAAAATATTAACTTTGGAGATATTCTGCTTGTCCGGAATGTGGTTTTGTGTTAAAATTGAAAAGTGGCCTGCTATTATAAAGAATCACAAAGATGGCCGTTTCGCGAATGCGCTGTGCCGCGGCAGTGGTCTTTTCAGTGGGCGGAACCTACTGGGAGGGGGAAAAAGTGTTTTAAAGGTATCAACAAGGGTTTTTTCCCGTAACGGATGCTTCCAAATCATAAGGGAGCAGTAGGCTATCACCCGATTACAACAATTGATAGTTGAAAAGGGGGGGGGGCATTTTGGGCTTAAAAGTAGCTGAAACTCAATTTATTGTAGCTGGGGGCGCTCTACAGCTTAGCAGGGGCCAAACAATCACTATTTTCGGGCTTAATATCGACCTCGGATAATATTTTTCTTTCAATTTTTTTCTTCAAAATATTAACTTTGGAGATATTCTGCTTGTCCTGAATGTGGTTTTGTGTTAAAATTTAAAAGTTGCCTGCTATTATAAAGAATCACAAAGATGGCCGTTTCGCACATGCGCTGTGCCGCGGCAGTGGTCTTTTCAGTGGGCGGAACCTCCTGGGAGGGGGAAAAAGTGTTTTAAAGGTATCAACAAGGGTTTTTTTCCGTAACGGATGCTTCCAAATCATAAGGGAGCAGTAGGCTATCACCCGATTACAACAATTGATAGTTGAAAAGGGGGGGGGGGCATTTTGAGCTTAAAAGTAGCTGAAACTCAATTTATTGTCGCTGGGGGCGCTCTACAGCTTAGCAGGGGCCAAACAATCACTATTTTCGGGCTTAATATCGACCTCGGATAATATTTTTCTTTCATTTTTTTTCTTCAAAATATTAACTTTGGAGATATTCTGCTTGTCCTGAATGTGGTTTTGTGTTGAAATTTAAAAGTTGCCTGCTATTATAAAGAATCACAAAGATGGCCGTTTCGCGCATGCGCTGTGCCGCAGCAGTGGTCTTTTCAGTGGGCGGAACCTACTGGGAGGGGGAAAAAGTGTTTTAAAGGTATCAACAAGGGTTTTTTTCCGTAACGGATGCTTCCAAATCATAAGGGAGCACTATGCTATTACCCGATTACAACAATTGATAGTTGAAAAGGGGGGGGGGGCATTTTGAGCTTAAAAGTAGCTGAAACTCAATTTATTGTCGCTGGGGGCGCTCTACAGCTTAGCAGGGGCCAAACAATCACTATTTTCGGGCTTAATATCGACCTCGGATAATATTTTTCTTTCATTTTTTCTCTTCAAAATATTGACTTTGGAGATATTCTGCTTGTCCTGAATGTGGTTTTGTGTTAAAATTTAAAAGTTGCCTGCTATTGTAGGGTGCACACCGGTAAATCGATCCGCCAAGCTCATGAATAAAAGTTATACCCTCAAAATATTCTATATTAGAGAGTTCTGAGCGCCGTAAAATTGGGGAATTGAAGAGATATGGTAATGAACCTCTGGCCCGGACTTGGGGCTTCATATTCTGAGCATTTTGGATGCTATTGGGCTCGAAAGTGGCGCTATTTTGCCATGCTGTTGAGGGATCGTTTTTCAAGATGGCTACTTTTCCGCTTTGGGGAAAATAGGGGTCGTCTTCTTTGCGTGAAAATATCTCGAAAAGTCAATGGTCAACACACCAACAATTGAAAAGAAAATGAAAGATGACACATTGATCATCATTTTTCTGTGCAGCTTGAATACCTGTGACGGGTTTGAGTATTTTTAAAATAATTTTCAAGTATGGGCATTTAGCACTAGTGTCTATGGGAGTTTATTTGCAGGTATGCATCCATGGGTTTGCCCAGGTTTTTCCCAACGACACCCATATCGGCCAGCCTGTATTTTGCCCATAATGAGCGTGCCAAGGTTTATCCCATATGACGCCCAAATGGGTCAGCCCGTATTTTCCCCACATGGGCTTGCCCAGCTTTTTCCCTTATGACACCCATATGGGCCAGCCCATATTTTGCCCATAAGAGCGTGCCCAGGTTTATCCCATATGACGCCCACATGGGTCAGCCCGTATTTTTCCCACATGGGCTTGCCCAGCTTTTTCCCTTATCACACCCATAATGGGCAAGCCCGTATTGTGCCCATATGAGCGTGCCCAGGTTTATCCCATATGACGCCCACATGGGTCAGCCCGTATTTTCCCCACATGGGATTCCCCAGCTTTTTCCCTAATCACACCCATATGGGCCAGCCCATATTTTGCCCATATGAGCGTGCCCAGATTTATCCCATATGACGCCCACATGGGTCAGCCCGTATTTTCCCCACATGGGCTTGCCCAGCTTTTCCCCTAATGACACCCATATGGGCCAGCCCATATTCTGCCCGAATGGGCTTGCCCAGTTTCTTCCCATATGACACCCATATGGGTCAACCCATTTCCTAGCCCATATGGGTTTGCCCAGTTTTCCCACATATGACACCCATATGGGAAAGCCCAGGTAGACCCCCATATTGGATAACCCATATGGGTCCCATATGGGATACATAGAGGTTTGCCCATACCCAGGTTGCCCAGATACTTCCCATATGGCCCCATATGGGCTTGCTACCTGGGATCTCTTCGGTGGCGTCTTTGGCGTCTTCCAATGCAGAACTAGATTCATCTTCATCCGATAATTCGTCTTCTTCTACCTCCGTTTCGGATTCCGAATAACCTTCCTCGAATCTTCGCCTTCGTTCTGCGAAGATTCGGCTTCATAGCTGAATATTTCTGAATCTTCAAATGACTCACCTTCAAACGAAAATTCGTTGCTGTATATTTCTGTATCTTCAAATGACTCATCTTCAGAAGAATTTTCGTAGCTGTATATTTCTGAATCTTCAAGTGACTCATCTCCAGACGAAAATTCGTCTCCTTCTGCCTCCGTTTCGGACTCCGAAAGGAGACCTTTGGTATAGAAATATGTAAAGGTCACATAAATATGTAAATATGTAGATACAGATATAAATATGAATGAATGGGGTTATTCTGGCACAGTTTGATCCCCATGTGAATGGATGGGATGAATAGGAAATAGGTGAGGGTAAGGAATTGGGTACAATTTGACCTATTCTATGGGAAAGATTGCATATATGTATGGGGAAATATAAACATTTATAGTACAATTTGACCTTAGCCCTAACAATATACATGTAGTTATGTATTTACACGTGTAATGCGGTTTACGCAATCCGAACACGGCCACCTGTGGCCGGCAGTAATCCTCTCGGACAATAGACTGTTAACGTAGGTGGCCGGAAGTGAGCATCGATCCCAGATAATTCTATGGACAATGGACTGTTGACGTAGGTGCGCTCTCGTGTGGCGAGCGTGTAATCTGTCGGACAATGGAACTTTAAGTGGCCGGAAGTAATTATTGATCACTCCGTGGGGGTTAGCCGGAACAGATCGATATTTCTCGAAAGGGGCCATCGTAGGCCGTGGTGTGAGGCATAGTTTAGAGATGGTGTCAGAGTTATATTTAGGGATATCGTCACTAATTATTTTTAACCTCTGCGTTTCGTACGTGAAAAAAAAGTCAACAAAACAGTACTGTCGGACTACCGATCATTCGGTCATTTATAAATTGTAGCGCAATAGTATGATGTACTGCGTAACACTACCTAGAAATGGATATCTACAGAGAAATACAAAATTGTCAAACGTACGAAGAGCTTGGTTTGATCTTGGATACCGGCCGTTGCACTCAACGCTGATCAATCGGCATTTGCTCTGAATCGACTGTACGAGTTGACTTTACCAAACAACCAAGATGAAGAAGAAGACGAACCGTATCAATACGGGTACGGCAACGACGGCGCCTCGGATGGTCCGATGGTACCGGCTGAGCAGGAATCTCAAGAGGACATCAGGGACGGTAACAACGATGGCGACTCGGAGGATGATCCGATGGTACCAGCTAAGCAAGATTTTCAAGCGGACGGGCAAGATAACGACGACGACTCAGCTCAGACGATGATGATGATGATCCGTGGGCAGCGGCCGAGGAAGATTTTCAAGAGGACAAGGAGAATCAGCCGCCGAGGAAGAGGATTCGGGTGGAGAGACCAGAAGATTATTACGATATTGTAGAAGTGCAAGAGAAATTTGTAAAGAAATATCAAGCCACGACTTTTGATTATAGAGTTCAGTTCAGGGACTTGGAAGACCTATCATTGCGAGAGTTTTTGCCACGCCTGGGTTCTATTTTTGACAGTATTTTGGCAAGGTTGACGGCTGGTCTCCCCGGTGAAGACAGAGTAAGGTTGGTGTTTCAATCCAGTTATTTGAATTATCCAATTGCCTTGCCGTTTTTACGCGTAGACGAATTAACGGTGGAGAGATTTCTGGCGCGCATAGAACAAGTGTTGCAGTCGTATCAACATCTTCGATTGGATGACAGGGTAGACATCCATTTCGTACACATGCGGTTGCCGCAGGGGGGAAAGACTAGCAACAAAAAGGGCGTGGTAAAAATTCATGACATGTTACGGGATAAGAAGTCTGTCATTCAGATCAAAGACAACAAGACGGAATTGAGTTGCGCCAGGGCGATAGTGACCGGAATAGCCATCAAAGAAAACCACCCAAAACTAAGAAATATAAAGCAAAGTCGCAAAGAGCAAGAATACCTGGCCCGAGATTTGCACGCTAAGGCCGACGTAAAAGAAGGTCAGTGCGGTCTCGAAGAGATACAGAAATTCCAGGACGTCCTTCCCGATTATCGCATTATGGTTTTATCAGCCGATCATTTTATTGCGTGTATTTTCAAAGGGCCCGTCCGACGGCATACCATATATTTGTATTTCCACGATAATCACTACGATCTGATTACATCGATGAAGGCATTTGTGAACAGGGGTTACTTTTGTGACACGTGTCAAGTAGGATACGATTCCAAAGAGAAACACACGAGATGCGTAGACGATTGTAAACTGTGTTTTTCTCCCGGCTGTAAGTCGGGCGAAATAACTACTTGGGTACACTGTTCAGAATGCAACCGTAATTTTAAGGACCAGAGATGTTTTGATAACCATAAGAGCAAACGGATCAAGGACAAAACAGTTTGCCAAATATATTATAGATGCGAACGCTGCGATTGGTTCGTGAACACCGAGGTGAAGGATAAATATGGAGAACACGAATGCACTCGAAGGTTCTGTACCGTGTGCAAAGAAATGGGTTCGATAGACCACCGTGCTTTGTCAAGCCAGTCACTGAAAATACCAGAAAAGGTCGCACAAAGCGAACCGATACAGGGGGCCAAACCGGTGAAAACAGTGTAAGTGATGATGATGATGACGAGGCTGATTATGATTTATGCGATGAAGGTGATAAGAAAGGAAAGAAAAAACCAGACGTAGGCAAATATGTGTTTTTCGATTTCGAGTGTACCCAAGACAATGGTGTTCACGAACCAAACTTGTGCGTTGCTCGAGTAGTATGTGTATTGTGTGCTAGTAGATCTGAAGACGATCCATTGTACATTTCGTGTAAGCATTGTTCACAGTCACGTCAGAAGATATTTAAAGGTGATAAATGTAAGGAAGAGTTCTGTAATTGGTTATTCGGTTCCAAGGATACTTCAAATTCTACAGCCTTGGCGCACAATTTGAAAGCGTACGACGGGTATTTCCTCCTCAGTTACCTGTACGAGAATGCCATAATACCCGAGATCATTTACACAGGGTGTAAAATCCAAGCCATTATGCTGCCCAAGCACAAACGCAAAATTATCGATTCCATGAATTTCTTACCCATGGGACTGAGCAAGTTACCCCAAGCATTTGGACAGAAGGAACTGCACAAAGGTTTTTTTCCCTCATTTCTGGAACACAAAACAAAACCAAGCGTACGAAGGTCCCTTTCCGGACGCTAAATACTACGATCCGGACGGTATGAGTGCCGATAAGAGACGTGAATTCTACAGTTGATACGAGAAAGATAAGGGGGGACATTTCGTATTGCAAGACGAATTACTAAAGTATTGTATCAGCGACGTTGAAATTCTGTGTCGTTGTTGCCTACAGTTCCGAACCCTGTTCAAAAAAGTAACATCGATGGGGGAAGATGATGAGGGGGTGGACCCTTTTAAGAGTTGCATCACGATTGCCTCGGCGTGTAATTTGGTATACAGAAGAAATTTTCTGGTCGCCGATACCAGCGCTGTACTGCCCCCTAACGGTTACGATTGCAAGGAACAGCAATCCAAAGTCGCGCTACAATGGCTGCATTACGTTCACTTGACCGAGGGTACGTATATTCAAACAGTTGAAGTTTATTGGATTTTAAGATTATTATTGAGGTTTTTAAGATTATTATTGAGGTGACTTTGGATTTTAAGATTATTATTGAGGTGACTTTGGAAAATCTTGAAGTCAGTAGAAGTCTGGAGACTGTATTTTGGAAGTGATTTTGAAGACAGAAAATTTTCTGGAAGTTTAAGCGAGTTTCGTAAGTTTGAGAAGTATAGATCTTGAAACTCGAGTGAAATTTGAAATTTAAGGTTATTGATCACATTTCGAGAAAATTTTGTTTTGGAGATTGGTTATTGATCAATGGTTTGAGACCTGAAGTTTGGAGATTGAGAATTAGTGCAAAGTGATTGATATTTGAAATTCTCGTAGTTGAATTTGGAAGTGATTTGTTTTGAGAGTATTATATCATCGAAGCGTTGAGAAATACCAAATTTGTAGAAGTTTGCAGATTGAGAATTTATTGGAAATCTGTACCTGATTAATAAGTCAAGTTATAGAAATTGTTTTGGACTTGTGAATTTATAATTTTGTGAAATTTGGGGATTTTGTGTAAATAAATTTGCTTGTATATTGTATATAGAATATTGAGAAGTGTCTAGTTGGTTTTCATTCATTTCATGGGAGTGTATGGCATATTTCCTAAATTCTATTTGTCCGATGGAGTCACCCAAAATGACTGTGTGACAAATTTATGGGGGCTTGTCCGGGAATTGAAAAGGAAAATGCCAGGTACACGAACTTATGGAATAGATGGAAGATAAACGGACTACTGTGTATTACAGTGATAGGGATCTGCTTGTTAGTAGCTGCGTTTCTGTGCTTTCCGCTTGCGATAAAAACTGACATGGATATTGCAACCCTGATTGATGCTGGCAAGAGTTTTGGGTTAAGTGGAAAGGAATTGCAGGAATATGTTGAAAAGCGTGAGAGTGAAGCTAGAGAGAGAGAAATTCAGACCAAGAAAGAGGAACAGAAACTAGCTAGGGAAGAAGAGTCCATCAGTTGGAATTGCGTAGACAGGACCAGCAGATTCTAGAAACACAGTTGGAAATTGAACACAAAAAAGCTTTGGCAAAAGATATCGATCCAGATTCGTCATCTGTAGAAAAGGGTACACGTAGGCAAAAGGCTAGAACCCCCAAATTGCCAGACTTTAATGAAAACAGAGATGATTTAGATGCATACTTGAAACGGTATGAAAGATATGCACATAGTCAACAGTGGCGTGAGGAGGATTGGGCTATTAGTGTAGTGTTATTTTGCCGTGAAGCAAAGGGGTATAGGTTTCAATAAAACTGGAACGAAAACATGCACACTGACTCTTCTATGTGCTTTACTTGTCGAGCTGATTTATTCTGCTTCTGTCCACCGAAAATCATGTGTAAACTTCACTCGTGTTTCCACATATCATCATGCAACTCGTTTTTTCCCTGTTGCGCGTACTCTTTTCCCGCGCCTCAAATGTATACATTGTAATCATTTATTGTCTAGCGTATGACCCTGGCGACCTCGGCGGGTCTGCCCAGATACGGATACTTTTTATAGGTATTGTCTGACGCCCTCTCTTGATCACAATAATAACAAAATGCATGGCCTGACAAAAGATTATTTCGCTACAAACTCCCCTACTTGGGTGATCTACTCCTGGAGATCAAGGTTAAAAGTAATGCTTTCACATGATTTAACAAAATCAAAATGTCGTTTCTTTACAGCATACATTATTTGCCTTACTACACATACTTATTATAAACAAGGAAAAACTGGAAATACAACAAGCTTGAATAACAATTGATAAAAATGAATACGTGTACTGCTATGTATCCATTCAGGCTGTCTTCTATAACAGTTATTTAAAAGTTACAATGATTGGCCCAAAATCTCGATAAACTCTATACATATTATACTCTGTTACATGATACAACTCCTCTTTTGAATTTACATGTATGAATACTTTAATCAGTTACAAATGTAGCTTAATGATCGTGTCCTTGAAGCTAAAACCAGATACGAGAGTCGAAAAACTTAAGTAACTTCCGTAGTGTCCTCTCATACTGCAGCATTCCTTCCGAATTAAGATGCACCCCATCTAAACTAAAGCACGGGTTCTTGAGACCCCGATGGCGCCAAACCCACCATCGATCTTCAAGGAATGTGGACTTTTCCAACAGCTCATTGAAATCTATGACTCTCCTATTAAATGTCTGCAATGACACTTGGTAGCTTCTCAACCCCCCGGTTCGTGGCAAAACTGGTAAAAACACCAAAGTATCAGGGTATACGTCCCACTTATGAAGAGCAGACACCATATTACAAAGTGAGGTGTGAACCTGGCTAGGGGTTCGTTCAACCGAACACAGGTCGTTTGTTCCCAAATCAATAATTAATACTGTGGGTTGCAATTTCTGTAACTGTCGGAAATAACGGCCTTGGTTACACAGGACCCGGTCAAAGGTCAATCCACCTTCGCCAATACATGCGATAGGGATTTTGCTTCTCTGCAGTTCGACCTCATATGCAAAACCATGTCTGTTCCTCATTCTCTTTACGAAACTGTGACCAAAAAGTACAAAACCTCCCATAATTACTGGAGATGTTGGCTAGCCAAGTTGTCACTACAGGAAACTGGATTCCCCAAACCTTCCTTCGAAGTAGCAACAAGGCTTTCCACACACCTGAAAGAAAGTTATCAAAACAGGTTACTATTATACATACAGGTACTGACATAATACTAACTCTGTAAAATTCATGTACCTTCTGTCAAACACATGTTGATGCCGACAGATGGGTGATCACCAGGTGGAAACTGGATACCCCAGCCTTTCCATTAGTAACTTCCCAACGTACAGCACGCAACAAGCGTTCAAAGAAAGTACATAGACATTACTTTATAACTGACTTGGGCAGTCGAAATGGGTTGCTGTTCATGCCCCGATTAATTCTCTGAGACCGTCTAGGCAGCTTAGAGCCACCTGGCTCCCTTACTTTATCACTGCCAACACCATGTTGTTTTTGACCCAACACTTGTTCTACGGGTTGCTCTATTACATCCCAATCTGAATCTGAACTGGATTCCTCACTTCCCTGAGAATCAATTTCTGCCATAGGGTCAAGTCGTAAATATTTCCTATTTACGATTCGCTCTGGTCCACCTCTAATAGGACGGATTCGGAAAACATCCCCATGTTCACTGGTCCAAATTACCTTATATGGGATCTTTTCATATTTATCTGCTAATTTGTGACGATCTTTAAATGCTAGTCTTCTCATAAGCACCTGTGAACCACAGTGTATGGGTTTGTCGACACGCTTACTATCGTGACGCTGCTTATTTTGGATATTTCGCTTAGTTACTCTCTCTTTTACAATCTCCCTAGCACGATCTAGCAATTCTCCCTGTTCAGCAACAAAGTCCTGCTCCCAATTACTATCATTCCTTCCTAGCATCTGATCCAAAGGGATCAGAGGTTCCCGCCCAAACATTAAAGTGTATGGAGGGACCCCAGTCGTACAATGAGGTGTTGCATTGTACACAAAAACTAAATGCGATAGTAAATCTGGCCATTTGCGCCTGTCACGCTCATCCAGAGAGCGAATCAACCCAAACAAGGTCCGATTAAAGCGTTCGGCTTGGCCGTTCCCTTCAGGGTGGTACGGGGTGGTTCTCGTCTTTTTAATTCCATACAAGGTGCAAAGCTCCCTTACAATATCCCCCTCAAAATTTCTCCCTTGATCACTGTGGAGTCTATTCGGGATACCAAACTTTGTGAACCAATGGTCCCTTAACACTTTAGCAACTGTGACTGCGTGTTGATCCTTACAAGGTACTGCTTGCGAAAACTTTGTGTATACATCTGTCATTATAAGGACATCTTCAAATCCCCTGCAACCCTTGTCAAGTTTAACAAAGTCTACTGCTAGAACTTCCAAAGGCCGAAATGCCAGCAGATGACGCATGGGAACCTTTGTCTGCGGTTGAGCCACCTTGGAAGTAATACACCTCTGGCAATGGTCAATATAATGACGAACGGTTGCCGTCATTTGTGGCCAGTAAACCCGTCTCCTTAATAATGAACTTGTCCGGACAACTCCCTGGTGCCCCCATCCGTCATGGCACCCTTCCAATACTCTCTGTCGAAGACTTTTCGGCAAGAGTATCTGGAATAATTCTCCATGTATAGGATCAATTACCCGCCGGCAAAGAACCCCGTCACGATCAACAATACGTGACCACTGATCAAGCCATAACTTAATCTTAGGTGATTGACCATGTTCATCAGGCACTACCTCCCCTGGTGTCCACCTCCGGTTCCAACACTCCCAGACACAACCCAACTCTGTATCACCCTTTTGCAAGGAAGAAAGTTGCTCCGTCGACCAAGACGGAAACACACCAGGAGGTCCAGCCCCTCTGTGGGTACTTCATTATGTGTCTGTTTAACCTTCACTTTATCAACTACTGCCGTCTTGGGAAGTAAAGTCGAGTGCAACTTATCCTGCATAAGACCTTCAACCTCTGACGAATCACTTGCATGCCCAGGATACCTACTAAGTGCATCTGCACATCTGTTGCTTCTCCCCGAACGGAACTGTACTTCAAAATTGAACGCGGCTAATTGCGAAACCCAACGCATCTCAGTAGCACCTAACTTTGCTGATTTGAGGTAAGCAAGCGGGTTATTGTCAGTAAGGACAATAAAGGTTGCCCCCAAAAGGTGATCTCTAAACTTATCAACTACCGCCCACTTGAGCGCCAAAAGTTCCAATTTAAAGGAACTATAATCCGGGTATTTAGCTTCAACACCCCTTAGACCGCGGCTGGCATACGCTACCGGATGTCTTCTACCATTCTCGTCATCCTGACACAGACAAGCCCCTAAACCCTGCAGGGATGCATCCACCTCCAGGACAAATGGTTGGGCAAAATTGGGATAGGCCAAAACTGGTGCATGTGTTAAAGCATGCTTCAATGCATCGAATGCTAACTGCGCATCTGAGTCCCAGACAAAACTAGGTAACTTGCCTCTCGCATTGCCCTTAGCCTGTGAGGGTATAAGAGCATGCAGTGGCGCCGCTATTCTGGAGAAGTTTTGCACAAAGCGCCTATAATATCCAGCTAGGCCCAGGAATGATCTAAGCTGCGCGGCATTCTCAGGAATCGGCCAATCCTTAATTTTCTGTATTTTGTCTTCATCCACAGCCACACCCTCTGGCCCAACCACATGCCCCAGGTAGGATACATGTTCACTAAACAAGTGGCACTTTGAGCCCTTCACCTTTAATCCAAACTGAGCAAGCCTAGACAAAACCCTGTCCAACCTGTTGATATGTTCTTGAACAGTAGACGAAAACACCAAAATATCGTCAAGATAAATCAGTAACTCACACAGGTTCAAGTCACCGAGACACATCTCCATGACCCTCTGAAAGGTTCCTGGTGCATTTACTAGCCCGAAAGGCATTCTGGTGTATTCGTACAAGCCAAAGGGAACCCGAAATGCAGTTTTACTGACAGAGTCAGGGTCCATCGCCACCTGATGATATCCGTGTGCGAGATCCAAAGATGAAAAATACTTAGCCCCCCGGAGTGCCTCCAGTGACTCCTCAATTCGAGGCAAAGGAAAGGAGTCACGCACCGTTTTGGCATTCAGCCGCCTGTAATCGACACAAATTCTTAAGGACCCATCCTTCTTTTGTACAAGCACTATAGGGCTCGCATATGGACTACTACTCTTTTGCACAATGCCCTGGTCCAGGAATTTTTCAATTAACTCCCTAACTTCTTTAAGGTGGTGTGGAGGGATACGCCGATACGGTTGGTTTATCGGATGGTCATCGGTTGTCCGAATCGTGTGAGGGACTTGGTCACAAAACCCAAGGTCCAGTGAATCTTTTGAAAACACTGAGTCATGTTTTTGAATCAAATGTACTATCTGATCCCGATCCTCCCTGCTCAATTCTACACCCAAGTCAAGACTTAACCCAATGGGTAACTGGTACTCCGAACCATCCTCGAAAACATACAACTCGCCGTTCGGCGACGACTCCCCATCACCTATTTCAATATCATGGTCCACGGGTTTGCCTAAATCAGTCTGGGGCAACTCCTGATACCCCAAAGATTCACAAAGGATATTACTCACTGAAACATGAATCCCATCTGACCCTTCCTCAAGTTCAACACTAGACCTGGTAGTGATCTTTGTGACGCTGGCAAGTTTAAAGTGTGAAGGTATTTCAAGTACATGGGCTCCCACATTTGCCACCAACACATTGACAATTCTACCCCTGGTTATCTCACATGAATCATAAACCTTAAAGTTGGCACCCAAAGTACATGTACTAGAGTCGGATTGTTCCCCTGTTCTACTACTGAGCCCCATTTCGTTCACTCCAGGCAGACCCTCAACCAAAACCGTACACCCCTCTAAGGTGTCAGTCGGTGCTCTTAAGTAACACGGTATGCTGCGCACCTCTCTTGGCAATATCATGGTTGGGTTTCTGCCTGTACGCGCAGCAACTGATCCCTTGCCAGATGTCTCCTTGACAATATTTTCAGTTTCAGTTTGGTCCAATCCCCTTGAAAGCCCATACCACTGTAATGCCAATGACCATGCACCAGCGTCTTCATGCTCGGGTTCTATTGTAAGATCTTTCAGTAAGTGCAGTACGTTGCATCCAAGCAACACTGGACAAGGTCTATGTTTTGGGTCAGCCTCCACAGAATCCTTCACTACTAAAAAATGGCCTACAACTGTGTAGTTGTAAACACTCAAAGGGACTTCAACATACCCCTCAATGGCTAGTTCAACGCAACTTGCTCCAAATACTCGCAAATGCGTCCCTATCTGTTTCAACCCGGCCATCTTTTTAGCTAGATTCTCCCTGTAGAAAGATGCAGAAATCAGAGACGCCTCCGCTCCGGTGTCGAGTACACATGTGGTTTTGACGCCTGCCAAAGTCACACAAGCCTTTGGGCTTTCTCGCACCAACTTAGAGAGCACCTCATCAATGGAAGGCTCTGACTGCACCCTTCCACATTGGGAATCTCCTTTTTGTGAGGCCTTTTTGACCTTGTCCTCCACCACTCGGCCTACAGTTGTGGAGCGTGGGGGTTTAACCCCTCCCCGACTACTTTACCCTGCACATTACTACTTAACTGTGGTTCGCGTGATGGCTGAGCTGTTGTCGCTGCCTCCTTAGCAATTCTGCGCTTGCAATGAGCCTTGATATGCCCTGCTTTCTTACAGTAAAAACAAACCATGGGTGGTCTGTTCACGGCAGTATCCGATACCCACGGAATTTTCGCATCTTGCCCTACGTGTACATGTTTCAACAATGTATTCAACTGCTCCTGTTGCTTTAACAACATACCCTGTTGTGACTGGAGACATCGCAACAGCTCTTGCTGTTGTGCTAACACCTGTTGCAACTGGTCATTATTCCTATTAACTGAAATTTCATTGACCTTGACCCCCGGTGTACTATCTTCAGCCTCAGGTGATACACTTTCAGCTGACACCTGGTGCACTTGACCCCGTTTGGGGCGTGACCCCCCTTCAATGTCACGGAAAAGTTCCCGTGCTGCATCACGCATCTCACTGAAACTTTGGGAAGGTTTGGCTAACTCAAGCCTGCGCAGCTCCAGCCTAACAGATTGAATTCTAGCACCAGCGACAAACTGGCTGATTAACACCCTGTCGCGTAACCCCTTGAGGGCGCCTTTCTCGCCTTCTGTCGCGACTTCAAGGATTCGATCATGAAGTCGCATAAGCGATCTAGAAAAATCCATCAGTGACTCTTCCTCCCTTTGAGTGCGCTCATAGAGGGCTTTTTGAAGAGACTGAACAGTCTCGTCCGCACCAAAACTCCTCTTAAGCAGTTTCTTTAGGGAAGCAATATTGTTTTTAATTTCATCCCCATGGCACTTAATCTCCTCCCGGGCTACCCCTGTTAAATGCTGAATAACAACCTTTGCTTGCTCATCCTCCGGGATACTGCATTGCTGAATGTACACATCTACTTCATCTAACCATTCTATTATAGTGGGGTCCCCTGCCCTTGTGGGTTTACCCGAAAACTTTGAAAGCTTGATTGGGCGCTGTGATACAGCCCGAGGCTTATCCTGCTTAAGGGCATTTGTCAGCCCTGTCACCAACTGGGTTATCAAATCTGTTTCTGAGTTAGCCATAATATTTGCTTCTGTGCCCAAAAAAATCCCTCAAGCACTCTCAATCAAACTTTCATAACTTCGGACACACTGTTGCATATGTACACAGGTAAATGAGATAATGAGCAAACTACATGTATTAGGCAGCTGACTTCAAACACACCTCAACAATACAACAACTGGTTTTTTTTTGTGTTTTCAGGGCAAACCTTAATGAAATTATAGCCTACACGTGTACTGTTCAAAATACAATTAAAGGTGAAAGTTCATTAATCAGTCCTGCCGAAGTTACAATACCATGAGCTGTTTCACCAGTCGATCCAGGCCGGAGACTTGTCAATCCTCAGTTCATCCACCGCAGCGTTGAACCGTCACTCCAGTACAGGTGTAGCCGACTTGACTGTTGCCCTCTCGAGCTCCCCACACCAGTAGGCCCAGTCCAAGCGAGTCTCGGACATCAAGCTTCACGCCTCTGTCATCCAAATAGTGCTATCCGTCACAGCAACACCGCCGTTGCTCGAAGTGTAATAATTCAACGTCCAGCGAAGGCGTTTGTGTAGTTGCGGACCCCGTCTCCTCCCAGCGAAGACCGTACGTCCGCTGCCCACGGGTCTCGGTGCACTCCGCAGCAGATCAAACGGCAGCTGTCACGGCACAGCGGACTTCTCAGACAGTCCGCTTTTCAGCAAGTCAGGCTCGATTGGGAAGGCCTGCAGCTCAGGTCTCGGTTGCATGCATGGATCGACGAACTCTAAAACCGTTCGCCGTATTTCGTCCCGTCTTGAAGCTAGCTAAGCAGCAGCCCAGGCAAAATCTCTCGACGATACGCTCCAAAATTCTGTTTCTGTCGTCGTCCAGTTCACGTTTCAAACACGTTACCCACACCCCATCCGTGTTACCAATTTGTAGTGTTATTTTGCCGTGAAGCAAAGGGGTATAGGTTTCAATAAAACTGGAACGAAAACATGCACACTGACTCTTCTATGTGCTTTACTTGTCGAGCTGATTTATTCTGCTTCTGTCCACCGAAAATCATGTGTAAACTTCACTCGTGTTTCCACATATCATCATGCAACTCGTTTTTTCCCTGTTGCGCGTACTCTTTTCCCGCGCCTCAAATGTATACATTGTAATCATTTATTGTCTAGCGTATGACCCTGGCGACCTCGGCGGGTCTGCCCAGATACGGATACTTTTTATAGGTATTGTCTGACGCCCTCTCTTGATCACAATAATAACAAAATGCATGGCCTGACAAAAGATTATTTCGCTACATTAGCGTTGAGAAATACCAAATTTGTAGAAGTTTGCAGATTGAGAATTTATTGGAAATCTGTACCTGATTGAATAAGTCAAATTATAGAAATTGTTTTGGACTTGTGAATTTATAATTTTGTGAAATTTGGGGATTTTGTGTAAATAAATTTGCTTGTATATTGTATATAGAATATTGAGAAGTGTCTAGTTGGTTTTCATTCATTTCATGGGAGTGTATGGCATATTTCCTAAATTCTATTTGTCCGATGGAGTCACCAAAAGTGACTGTGTGACACTCAGCAGCAGACCCTCTGTCAACATACAGATGCCGAAAGAGCTTTGCACGGCACGTGGGTATCTGTTGAACTTGAAAAGGCGATCGAACTTGGGTACAAAGTGGTAGATATTGAAGTTGTCTGGCATTTTGAACACAGGGAACAGTACGACCCGGAGACTCAAACCGGTGGTTTATTCACCGAATACATAAACACTTTCCTAAAACTGAAAGTGGAAGCGTCCGGATGGCCAAGTTGGGTAGAAACCGAAGCCGACAAGACAAGATATATCGACCAATATTTCCAACATGAGGGGATTCGGTTAGATGCTTCAAATATAGCGAAGAACCCGGGCTTGAGAGCCCTCGCTAAACTCATGCTGAATTCGTTTTGGGGCAAGTTTGGTCAGCGAATCAATATGCCAAAAGTCGAGGTACTGAGTGATCCCGCAAAGCTGTACGAAATTCTGCTCGCCGATGATAAAGTGGTACACGATATTAACTTTATCAACCACGAAATTGCGGAAGTGCGTTATGAAACCGAAGAAGAGTTTGTTGACCCTAACCCCAGAACCAACGTGGTCATTGCCGCGTTTACAACGGCCCACGCCCGCCTCAAACTGTACAGCATAATCGAACAGTTGCAGGACTCTGTCTTGTACTACGATACCGATAGTGTGATATACGTGGATAAACCGGGACAGTAAAAACCCCCTCTTGGGGATTTTCTTGGCGATTTAACGGACGAGATAGATTCAAAATATGGTAATTACATCGAGACCTTCGTGTCGGGTGGGCCCAAGAATTACGCGTATCGACTAGACACGGGCTATACGTGCTGTAAAGTCAGGGGGTTTACCCTAAACTTTAGAAATGCGCAGCAGATCAATTTTGATTCCGTGGTTGATATGGTGAAAGGGGTGGGTCCTGAAAAAATCGTGATATCTGACCCGCACAAGATCGTAAGAAACGGCAAGACGAAAGAAATATTGACCAAGTCATCTACCAAAGATTATCGCGTGGTGTACAGTAAGAGGGTGATCGTAGATAATTTCAATACCGCACCGTACGGATACAAGCCTTCATAAAGAAAAAATTGATGAGATCGCTCACATTTGATCTAAAGTCGTCATGGCGTACACATCTGCTTCCAACCTTAAGTGCTCTTCGCCAATGTTTCGGTTGACTGTGCTCGTAATCATTACTGTATTAATAATCGTTCTATTTTCAGTTTTGGAATCGAAATAGCCGGTGTGTTAAAAAATGATTTGATTAGTAATTTAATTGTTGAAGCGTCTGGCCTCGGCATGTTGAGGAACGACAATATTAGTTTGTACCAACCTTAAATTGTATTAGAATGTAAATTTCATGTTATGACGTCATTATATCTAAGCTATAAAATTCAGCGCGTTTCACTCCTGAAGTCACTTTTCACCCATGGGTACGAAACTACAACACCCTGCGACATTTTGCGTAGCGGGACCAACGGGTTGTGGTAAGACTCATTGGGTCAGCAAATTAATCAGAAATCATCATGTCTTTGTGGAACCATTTGAGAGAATTTTGTGGTGTTATGGTCAGTATCAGCCGGCTTACGAGGAACTGTCTCGCGATCTACCTGCTGTTCAGTTTGTGGAGGGGGTGCCGGCGGATTTGTCAGAGCTCATCGACCCGAAACAACGAAATCTAGTGGTTCTGGGCTATTTAATGCAGGAATGTGGTAAAGATCCTCAAGTTACTAAACTGTTTACCCAAGGATCGCATCATCGCAACCTGTCGGTGATTTACATCGTGCAAAATCTGTTTCCTCAGTCTAAAGAGAGCAGAACCATCAGTCTAAACTGTCATTACATCGTTCTGTTTAAGAACCCCAGAGACAGATCCTGGATTGTTCACCTGGCCAAGCAGATGTACCCCGGACAGATTTAGTTTATGGTGGAGGCTTACGCAGATGCAACCAGTTTACCGCACTCGTATCTTTTCATTGACCTGACACCAGTGGCGTCACCAGACTTTTCAGTCTGGGGGCACAGGGGGCACCAGCATTTGATGGGGGGGCACTTAGGTGGATACGGATCGCCGTCCTGGGGGAGGGGTCTAAGGGGAGGGGGCCCCTCCCCTTTGGAAAATTTTCGCATACGGAGGATGGGCTAGATGCAAAATGGTGCCACATTTGATGCTAAATTCGATCTGAAGATATCTCCAGAAATTGCTATTTTTGAGGTAATGATTTTAACAACGCGCAGAATTTTTTTTACCAACCCAAATCTCAGATGGGGGGCACTCGGGGGGGGGGGGGCACTAGGTTTTCCCGGTCCCCCTTCCCCCTGGCGACGCCACTGCCTGACATCAAATTGTTTGGAGGAACACCGTATCCGTTCCCAGATTTTTCCAGGTGAAACGAGCTACGCGTATGTCCCTAAATAGATTGTTTTTGCGTCAACATCTTCATTCGTCATCATGACGCGACGGTTGAAGGACAGTGCTCACGCGCTACACATTTTGAGCAAATCTTCGAACAAAAGACGAAAAGACATTTTGAAGCATGCGGACAAAGAACTCGTCACCTGTTTGTGCGAATGTGCACTGAACGTTTTAAAAGGTCGTGTGCCGCTAACGCAGAGTCAGAAGAAGAAACTGATGCGGTATAAGACACATCTGCGAGCTTTGGCCAACAAGAAGTCGTCTCACGCCAAGCGGAAAAAGTTAGTACAGAAAGGAGGAATTTTGGGACCCCTACTGGACTCTTGTTTAAATGATACTATGCGCCACGCCCGCAAAATCATGATTAGCGCACCTTCGGATCGTGTTACTAAAGCCATCATAATGTATTCCTCTCTCGTAATCCTACGCAGAGCAAACTACAGAGTCTGGAAGAAGACATGAAAGATATCTTGGCCAGAACTGATCTTCCCGACGACACTAAACTGTCTTTTTACCAGCAAGCCTTGCAGAAGTATCTTCAATATGACCACGCCCGTAAGACTGAACCCTTGTCCGTTACCATGTCGTCTGCATCGGAGCAAGGATCCCATAAGCAGGACTCGCCGGGTGACGAGGCACCAACAGGTGGCACGACGGACGAAAAACCCGCTACTTTGGCCGAGAAGGATGATCTTACATCACACATTCTCGAGAGTGTACCTAAACCATTACAGCGCAAAGCGAAACTGCTTATCATCAGCTTAAACATAATGACGTCATGACTTGGAATAAGAATGGGGAACTTGTATATGAAGGGGATGTCGTTAAGGGTTCAAATATTATCGATCTTGTCAATGACACTCTAAGAAGTAAAAAGGGTTTTGTTCCTCATGGATTTCAATATTTTATGCGTGGATTGGCCAAATCTAACGCGCCCGAGAGTATTATCGGTAACGAAGCACGACGTAGCATCGTTAGAAAATATAAAGAATTTGGCTCCGATAAAAAACGGTTGCTACCCGATCTTCCTACATCCCGCACACCGATTCCATCTCGAAGGCGGCTTAAAGTTGTGTCAACTCCACTAAGAGCCAAGAAAAAATTAAACTGGGAAACGTTGTAAAGAGTAACGTGTTTGATTGATTAAAAGGTTTAAGGTCTGACGCATTGTTGTTTGCATTTTCATCGTGTATGTTATTAAGGGTTGAAGGGGAAGGGGTATAACTTTTAATTCAAAGGAAAACAAATGTAAACTTAAAAACCAGCAACAATTCTTTGTCATCGCGTAGTGTTTTTATTAATGAACAATAAAAGAAGCAATCATTGTTAAGAAGGAAACAGAAAATAATGTGTTTGACTTTTTCTTGACTATTTTGTACGTACTAACACTAACATTTTTTTAAAAATTTAGTTTGTATAAGGTCTAATCACAGCAACACATCTAAGACTAATACATTTTCTTCTCTTTTTTTTTTTAAAACAACTATTGTAAATCATCAAGTCATTAAATAAACAAGTTAATTCACGATGAGTTATTATTCTCTCTTAACACAGATTTGACGGCAAATTAAATTTAAGTCTGAAACGGGTACATCGATATCGTATTTCTCTTCTATAAAATCTTGCACTAACACATCATTGATGAGGTAGTCATCCGTAAAACTGACATAATGCTGCTCATTGGTATATCCCTGCATGTGTGCAATAAGTAAAATATACAATGTTGTCCACAGACTGTAGTGTTTAGGGATTGCAAACGGACTGCGTTGTAAATAAAACGCAAACTGTTCTTTTTTAAAAATGTTTGAAAATAACGCCCGTATGCACGGGGGTGTTGCCCATAGGAGCAAAAAAAATTCGGCGCGTCTGTCCCGAGTGAAGTACACCGCTAACCAATGGGTGCCCGACTCGTTGCTCTTGTCAGTGTTGATGATGAATGCACTGGGGTATTCTGTCACTGCGGTAGCCCATCGGCTTTTAAAAGCTGTACGCTGTCCATGTCGTCTTTTAATTGGAGTAATCAATCAGAATATTTCGGCCCTCGTCCACTTCTAGGACGCTACAACGTTGACTTGTGGTCGTTAAAGCTGTTTTGAATTTCAGCTCGAGGCGCATGTTACTGCGCTTTACCAGGTTAAAATTAGATCCACACGACAAATCAGGAGACAGATCAATTGCAAAGAGAGAATAGCCCCTTTCGTAATCTTCCCTGGAAATAGAATTTCCAACATCTTTATACAGCGTATTTATACCGGAATACAACGTCTGATACGCCATCATGTACGCGTCATCTTTTCCAGAGAATGTAGGTTGAAGCGGTCGCCAGGGAGTCTGTTCGTTATCCACGTACAAACCCATAAAATTTAATCCATAGTGTTTAAAGTTATAAGGATTTTTGCGGAAATCACGGTTAAAGGAGGTATTGTCTACCATGCCAATCACCACGCGCCTGGGGATCTGTCCCAAAAACAAGTTTTCCCGCGTAAAAGATTGATTTCATTGCGGAATCGAAAAAGTCTTGATTTCCACTCGCCGGAGAGAGTATTTGGCTGTAGCAGTCTGGAGGGTTTTGGCGTGCGCTAGAGCCACAGTGGGACTGACGGTGACTTTTCTCACGTACAGAGCAAGTAAACACAAAGGAGGACCGCGTAATTACAATACATGTACATGTACATGTAATTGTAATGAATCGTTCAAAATACAAAACTACAAATACGGATGCGGGAAGTCAAAATACAATTGCAAATAATATTTTTATGCGAGTCATTGAAATGTGTTCTAGCAGGACGGCAAAGTGTCGTATTTTGCTTTAATTTTGTTATTTTTTGTTTGTTACATTTGTATTTAATATCTTCGTTCGTTCATATACGAAAAAGTAAATTTCTGAGGGCAGACTGAATAATAAATCTTTCATCATTTGTTATACTGCGAAATGAACCGAATTAATCTGCCAATGTGTGTGCATTGTGTATTCAATTATTTCATTTTTATCTATTTATTATTATTAGATGTATTAATTTGTTTAATAATATGTACATTTTAAGTTTAGCTTGCTTTTAATTTAATATTGTATGTTTGCTGTGGTTGTGAATAAAATACCTGAAAACTGTGGAATAATACATTCCCAATATAAGCATGTTTCCATGTACCTCAGATTAAAGCACATTCATGTAGTTAATTGTGTCTACTTGGTTCTCTCTCATTTTCGGACCAGATGGACAGCCATGGATAACTGGTGATCCACTGACGACGACAAATCCAGGTCAGCTTTGTCGCAAACTTTCTACAAGGATTTACTAGACTTTTGATTCCCCTGAAGCCTTAACACTAATGTTAAGTTGACCTTTGTCATCAATTTCGGGATACCCCAGTAAAATCAGGTGTCATTGGCTATTGTATACACAAAACCCAACTGCAGCGTGGAAATCATCATTAATTAATCGAATATTCAAATTAGGTTTTGCCCTTCACCGACGTTTTTTTTTTTAACACTGTCTACCCAGTGTGTTACCTCCCGAGTGAAAGTTGGAAAAAAATCACTCGGCTGGGACTCGAACCCACGACCTCCTGCTTTCTAGTGCAGATGTCTTACCACTCGACCACCCAGCTAACGGGATCGGTTGGCCGGTTCGAATCTGATGTACACAGCAGCGGGTACCGCATAAACTATTAAAGATGGAATTTTTGCGCCGGGGTGATATAAATCAAATTAGGTTTTGCCCTTCACCGACATCTTTAATAGTTTATGCGGTACCCGCTGCTATGTACATCAGATTCGAACCGGCCAACCGATCCCGTTAGCTCGGTGGTCGAGTGGTAAGATATCTGCACTAGAAAGCAGGAGGTCGTGGGTTCGAGTCCCACCCGAGTGATTTTTTCCAACTTTCACTCGGGAGTAACACACTGAGTATACAGTGTTTAAAAAAAAAACGTCGGTGAAGGGCAAAACCTAATTTGATTTATATCACCCCGGCGCAAAAATTCCATCTTTAATAATCGAATATTACAAAACAAAACCACGAATAATATACAGTTATGAAATTTGGATCCTTAAATCTTTTCTATTCTTGCTCTGTTGCTCTTTTTTTGCTCCTGTATTGCTCTTTTCTTTCTCTTTTCTTGCTCCTGTATTGCTCTTTTCGTGCTCTTTTCTTGCTCCTGTATTGCTCTTTTCTTGCTCTTTTGCTCTTTTCTTGCTCTTTTCTTGCTCCTGTCTTGCTCTTTTGCTCCTAGCCGTCTTGCCCATTATCAAGAAATGAGCAAGAAAGGAGCAAAAGAGCAAGACAGGAGCAAGAAAAGAGCAAGAAAAGAGCAAAAGAGCAAGAAAAGAGCAATACAGGAGCAAGAAAAGAGCAAGAAAAGAGCAAGAAAAGAGCAACAGAGCAAGAAAAGAGCAAAAAGAGCAAGAAAAGAGCAAACGAACAAGAAGAAAGTAAGACATGAAACGAAGGAGCATTAAAAGAGCTAGACGTGAGCAGATGAGCAATAAAAGAGCAATGGGTGAGCAAAAGAGCACGAGCAGCTGAAATGAGTAGCTACATATCAAATGTTTTCATCCGTTTCTTGCCATTCGGAGATTTACCTTCGAAGACTCAACATGAATGCTATTTCTGCAGTCAAATCCCATGTTTGTCACAAGTGGAACAAGAGCTTTGGACGGAGATATAACGCCCGTTGACCACTCAAGGAATGTTCTGGTGAGTTCCGGTTGGATTTAGGCACCCCGAGTCGTCTTTTATTAAGAGTTGTGTATTTTTTATTGTTTAAGGATATAATTTTTATGCAGTGCCTTTTAGTATTTTTTTCAGTCCTTTTGTTTTTGCAGTTGGATGATTGTTAAGTTAGGATTTTAGATTCGGACCTTATGATGTAAGCTTTGGTGTTTTAACGTGGCCGTGTTTGTTCAGTGTGTACTTTTCTATGTTTTGATATTTAGTTACGGTTTGTGTTGAAGCGTCTTGTACGTCTTGTGGGTTACTTCAATGTTATTTCTTGTTTTTCTAATACCCTGCGTTTGTTTTGTTTGCGACAAAATATATATTTAATGAATACGTACACATTTATACATATAAAATAATATTCGATTCAAGAAAGCATGTCGAGAACTGTATCTATTAAATTTCACCTTCATCCGGAATTGGGTAGCTCTTTCGTCTACATTCACACACCGCGTCTCGATAGTTAGCAATAATAGGGTGTTCCTTATTTGTTATACATGTAGGATTATCTTCGAACTTTATAACACTCACTCGGCGCTAATCCTCACGATCGATTTGTCCATCGATCCATGACGTCACTGCGCCACAGACACGCCTCGTTTTATGATCCTCGTCGGGGTTACCGATATGATCCTCGATGAGGATCATGATCCTCCTCCGGAAAACGAGGTCAAATGCCCACAATACACTACTCAGGTCAATGGCTGAGTCCATTTACTTCAGAGGGATATTGTAACTTACTTTTCCATTACAATTCACTGGCCTGAGACGTACGAAATCTACTTTAAAATGTTCCACTTCTACGATCAACGGCAATAAATTATAGCACTTGAAGTGGAGCACCCATTTATGTATAGAATGATCTGACTGTAAATTACCTTGAAAGAGAGGAGTGCAATGATTGGATATCAAAGTTTGTTTGATTGGAGAAGAAGAAAGAAGGGCTTTTGTAAGTATATATAAAACAAGTCCCTCTTTCCTCCAGTCAAAATAATTCCTATATCCATGCACAGAACATTCCATGCAGTTTATTCTGCCCTGCATTCTGGCTCGTTAAGATAAAACAAAAATTGTTGCTGTTCGATTAAGTGAACCAGAACCCCATGGTGTCATGCCAAACAATTGTCCGGTGCGAAAAAGTGTCCGCTCATTAGCATATTGCAATCTGAATGGCCATGCGTCAATGACGTCACATTTTTGAAGGAAGCTTGCTAAATAGTGTCCGCGCTTATAGCGTGAATCCGATGGTGTCCTTGCAGTCAGCTTTCAAGACGTCGTGATTGAAATCGTTTTTCATCTAATTTTGATTTATAAACGGTGACTTTTCTACTAACTTGTAGTGTCTGTTTTGACTAGATATTTCTGACATGTTCAACTTGCATTTGTGTTTTCGTGTCAGGTCAACCTTTTTCGAAACACCGGCATGCGTGTGAAGGTAGCGTGATATAGTAGTCAATTTACGGATTATTCTTCTTTACTAAAACGGATTCTCTTACATCTTGACACTAACGGATAGTATTTGGCAAGAAACTTGACGAACAATATGTGGTAAGAATGGACACCATATTGTAGGACCGGGTTGGTCCTATCCGTGCAGGAACGGACAAAGACCTCATAGTTTGCCATGGGCCTAAACCCGTCGTGCTGCAATGAACCGACAGCGCACGGCACTATTAGCACCGAATTCTAGGTATTTGGTGCGAATTACATACAGGATAGGTTTTAGATTGTGACACTGCAAAACTGTCAGAAACATGTTTATCTCCAGAGGATATCCAGATTTTGGTAATTATTCGCATTTTCGACTGAATTAAAGTCCTACATCCTCGATCATTCTGTTCTTTTACAATGTATTCGTCCTGAGGAGTAAGGTTAATACCCTCAAAATCTTAGCGATCTGTTTATTTTTGACGGGCAAAAACGTTTGGAAGAATGTGTATTTTGTGACGAATTAACGGTGTTATAAACATGTGTCATAATGACCTTTGAGAAAAATTCCGCAAACGTGCACAAAGTCTTCACAGTTTGAGTCAAGAGAAGCAAAACAAAAGCTTTCCGCAACCATGAGGGGAAAATAATAATGACACAGCCAATTAACTTACTTTCCTTCTTCTATAAGGACCAAAACTCTGATTACACATAAAAATCACCTCTGATTACACATAAAAAACACCGAAAGAGTAATCATCCGGGTAAAAATTGTTGTATTCAATTTGAATAGATTTTATGCGAATGGCTTTTTGCCTTTTGCTTCGTCAGGCTGTAGTAAATTGTATCTCTTTGACATTAAGATAGTTTCGGGCCAATTTACAAACAATTGTTCATCATCTTAACCTTCCTATAACAACAATGTTCACATATATTTTGTGTTGGTCGGGAAAATAAATTCCTCAACAAGAACAGTAATTTTGACGAGCACCGCACAAGTTAAAACATAACAATCAGCTATATACATGTATGCAATATAATAACGCTGGAAATGTCTGTAAACTTATTAAACTTTGGCCCTATAGTTGACTTTTCTCTCATTGAAATATTGATGAGGCAGACTCCACTGTAAACGTTGTGTTTAGTCTTCAAACACAATCCTAAGCACTTAAATGTACCCACTTTTCACAGGTTTGAATCTACGACATGTTTAGGTTTATGGATGTCTGCGACATGGTTAGGCACACGACGAAAACCTGTTAGATTTTTGAGTGGAAGTCAAATGACATGCTAAAAACAAAACAAAATAAAAACCATCGGATTTATTTAATTTAAATCAGATTTTTTGATTTAAATCAGATTTTTTCGATTGTTTTAACTTTCAAAATATTTCTATGTCTAAACATGTGTCTAAATCTCTCCATGCACCCTCACACCCACAAAGGAGTTTACAGGTTCCTATAATACCCATCATCCACAAAACTCAATAAATTGATAAATGCTTTTGAAAAACATTGCATTGAATCAGTGATTTAAAAAAAAAATCACTTGATTTCTTCTACATTAGTCTACATCATTGGTTCAATGGTACATTAATACTGAAGACACTTTAAAGGAGCATTGCTTGATTGATACAGCTGAGATACGTTATGTGTGGATTCAAATGAAAACTTGATTTATGGTATGCGTACATGGCATACAAAAAAAATACGACAGTTCTCCATGGGCATGTTGATTTAATAAAAATGCTTCTAATTTCAAAACTGGCGGCACTGATTATGTAACTTATAGTGTTTGATTGATGGACTAAGGTGAAGAACAGAAATCCGGCTTTGCACCTTTAAAAAGTTTTATATAAATCTCAATCTAAATTTGTAGGGAAAAACGTTAGGAAAAAGACTATCAATTGGGACTTTTAATACACTTTTTGATGGTTCATGTAAGCCTTCACCAGCAAAGTTGATTTACAATATTACTGTAAACAGATCAAGGAATGATTAAAGCAAACGTGAGTGTGCTCTCTTTAAAATTAAAAACTTTGAAGAAAAACTTTTAAACTCAGATCTTGACTTAATCAAAACAACGATTTTGTGTAATTATGCAAAGCCTACATTGAGTCAATGGTGATGAAGTAGGGGTGTTTGAATGTGTTAACAACATCTTACACTTTGTAATTAAGTGAAATCAGTTGATTTAAATGATTAAAATGACCCTCAATCATATGATTTTGCCAAAAATAAGATTTTTACTAAAAAGTGATTTAAATCAGTGATTTTTATTTAAAAAAATCATTTGATTTAAATCTCGATTTAAATCAGTAATTTAAATCAATGTGATTTAAATCAGCCAACCCTGTGTTTATAAACCTTTTATTACTGATGACACTAACAGGCTTTCATACTGTGCAAAAACCTATAACATGTTAACACTAAACATATGAAAAAGTTGGTACCAACTACAAAATTTCGTTTAAACTCTTAGAACCATTTTGACAGTGTTTTTTCTTGTAGGCAATTGCTCGCTTTTAGTCAAAAGGGACCTTTTTTACATTGCAAACACAGACTGTTGTGTGCAAATGAAAAAAGTACCGGTTTTTATCAATTGATAAATTATGACAGGAGCTGAAATAACGTTCTAAAAAGAAATAAACCAGCAGGTGAAATAACGTATAACACTGAGTGTTAGATGCCTCAATAAAATGTACTCGTTGTTGATTGATGGGTGACAGTGATGAAAAACAAACAACTTCTGAATTTCTCAACGGCCACAATTTGCTGGATCCTTAAAATCCCGTCCCTGATTGAGCTAATTCGAGATTCTGTCGATAATCGATGTTTTCTATGAAAGTGTCTTTAAGCTGTTCTATGATCGTGCCTAGCGCCCACATAAACCTGCCGATCAAAGTGATGCATGCATCATCGCCAGTTGACGTGACGGCCCCTGTGCTCGTGGATCGGTTGCAACAAAGGGTCCAAGTTCTGAATCAGTCTGTTATGCTAGGTTCACTCATTCTCGAATTATTGCCACGAATAACCCGATCTATCCCGAATAAAATTTCTTGATGGCATCGGGAGAAATTAGCCCCGATTCGCTGTTTGTAAGAATAAAATCTTACATTTCTCAGAAATCTGGTATGGAAATTGGTGTAAAGTCACTCCATTTTATAACGGACTGACTGGATAAAACTACTGAATTTTCCACAGTGTATAAAACTACTGAATTTTCCACAGTGTAGTAAAAAAAAAAAATTCCAAAAGATGCATCAACTCATAACGGAGTGGAGGGATTATTATTCCAAAGGAAAATAGGATTTAAAACTACTTTTGTGGTATGATCATTTTTGGAGGGAAAGTCATCAAAAAATCAAAGAGTATCCCCTCCAACAACAGAAAAATGCAAGAACTTGTAAATCTGTATTTATTTCAATGTATGTCTTGAATACTTTAGAGAATTTTGAGTACCTTGCCCGATGTTTCCAGGTGAGGGTATTATCATATGTGAGTCCTATGAGTCATATTAAACTGACTCTGTGTGACCCTTTTAATGATGGAGTTGCACATCTGCCTATCCAGAGCTGCTCGGTAGTCAACATGCAGGGACATGTCTGTCAACTAATACCATGTGTAAAACGAAGTTTTTGTCTCTCACGTTTACGCCTGCCTTGTACATGACCCTGGACAATAATTCTTCAGGGCTGTCCCCTTCTCTTCTTGAAACATGACCAAAATATTTGAGTTCACTTCTGTCAATCCTCTGGCACAAGGTGAGCTCATCACCAATCAGGCTTCAGCCAACATTTTTCGATCAGATTTGAGCATTTGAATGATACTAGTGTTAATTTTTATTCTCCTAGACTAGTGATAAAAACGAATCATTGAACAATGCTAAAGATTGTGTTAACACAACCCACGCATGCCTGCTGAAACAAGTTGCAGAAAAAAACACAATTTATTTCATTTGGGACTCAGCCCAAATTGGATAAGAATAATACACATCAAGTCGAAAGTGGGACTAATTACATACTAATTGTTTGCAGTTTGGGCATTGGGTTGAATTCCAGGTTTTCTACGGAAAGTTACGTTAATTATGTTTGTAAGAAGGTAAAAAAGTACAGATTACATGATTTGCTTGGAATACGAAAAAAAACCAATTATGTATCAATCGTTATTTCACAAGTTTAAGCGATTACAAAACTGTACTGCTGGGGTGATTTTGGGATCAAACTTATCGGTTTCATCATAAAGACTCTTGCCCACACCCCTTGCTGGGGTGATTTTGGGATCAAACTTATCGGTTTCATCATAAAGACTCTTGCCCACACCCCTTGCTGGGGTGATTTTGGGATCAAACTTATCGGTTTCATCATAAAGACTCTTGCCCACACCCCTTGCTGGGGTGATTTTGGGATCAAACTTATCGGTTTCATCATAATCCATTTTACGTATTTCCCCGATTTTAGGAAAAATGTCTTGTTGTTTTCTTGTACGCATCTGGTGCTATACTCTTTAAATTTAGGAGCGTTTGTCAAAAAAATCGTTATGGGGTCGAGTTTGCTTCCAAATAAAAAAATTGGAAATGTTTATGAGCAGGTAAAGAAAAAATGATTAACATTGGTAATTTTAACAGTATTTGTATTCCTATTTCAGTGTGCGACTGTTTTTATAATATATAAATGTTTTTATATATATTTAGACTGTCTTATTATTATATCTTTGTGTATTTATATCCTTGTGTATTTTTTAATATGCGTATGTTTAATGTTCGTTTAAATGAATGTGTTTATTTATCTTTGTTTTTTTTTACTGTATTGGGACTGAATGCCTGTAGGCAATAGTGATTAGGTTCTCTTTGTAAGTTCCAGTCATCATGTTCTGTATTGTGTTTTTCTGTTGTGATGGCAAATAAATAATTATAATAATAATGGTATTGAGTAACGGCCTTCTTTTCTTGTTTGCAGTTCATTTTCTATGTGCAGGAAGACAACCTCATTCGCATTCACAGGCGGACAAAAGCGTAGAATATCAATCTTATTATTACAAAATCTTTCATTTGATTGAGCTTAAACATTTATGCATTTTTAAAAGCATGATCTGCAATAGCGTATTAAATTTCAATAAAAAATTTCCTCAACCAAGCCTGCTATTGTAGGAAAAAATTGAAAAAAAAACTCTGCTGTCTCCAGTGCATGTAACTTTGAGGTTTTTGAGTTATTAGATCGCCCGTTGTTTATCAATGGAAATTAAATCGTTATTTTAATATGCTTGGCAGCTTAAAAAGGGAGTATCCATGGATCAATTCAGTTGTTCTTTGCGTAGTGAACAAAACCTGAACGTTTTATTATAAACAAGTTATGGTAATCAGAACATTTTTCAGTGCCGCTCCAATTTAGAAGTAATTTCAGACAACACAGCAGCATCACTGATTCTAAAACGGAATATATGTGCGTGTCACAGTTGAATGAGAGTAACACACTGAGCAGGCCTTTTTAACATGAAGACAATTTGGAGCAATTGAAAGGGTAATGCGATATACATTACCTGTTGATGAACGGAGAAAGAGAAACACCATACACAGCAAGAACGTTTTCATTTTCACAGTGAATCGCATATTCCCAGTTGTTCACTTCCCGTCCCTTGATGAGCTAGCGTACATTAATTTGGGTCCTCCCTCTATCATTCACTGTTCAGCGATCTAATTCCCACGTTAATTCATAAGATGGCGTAGGCCTAATCAGCGAGTAAACCCAGAAAGTCAAACTTGGCTGTGATACCGTACAGTGTTTTTTTCTTGGGTTTTTTTTTGGTGCTCGCCAATGACTTGTAAATTGTAAGCCTATTTTACCTTGCGATATTGAAAGTTGATTCAAGCTCACGTTAATTGGGTAGACTCCTTTGTTAATAATTGGGATACGACACCTTTGTGATTGCCAATCACTACAAATTCGTGTGGCTGTTAATTGCCTGGCTACATTCTGCGTCCACACGTCTCCATGGTGAGCAATCAAAAAGACTGAGTCAAATATCAAATCTGTTTGTAGGTCATGAATAGGCGTAACAGTAGTCTCCCGGAAAGGTACTGGGGAAACCTTTGATTGCAAAGACCTCCTAGTGCGGTTAATGCACGCATACGCTGCCGGAAGGCCTAATAAGGTCTTCAGAGTCGAGACCGGGGCGATATCGAGTGCTCCGAGTTGGTCTTGAAAACTAATTTTCCTATTTTGGAATCTGTTGTTTGAAAGCGTGGCCGTGGTCACAGTGCTTACTATTGCCAGCTTCATTTGATATCTTAAAAATGGACAGCTAGGAGTCTCTCAATTGTTCGTTCTGATTTTCATTCATTAACATTTCGGCTACGATACAAATATTGACTGATTCGAGTGTAATGGTAAATCTATCCGTCCGAGGTGATTCGCGAGGGAAATAGACCGCTCCATGGATCACCAAGGGAGGCTAAATTAATTAAACGAAAATCCAATTGAAATGTACAAATTTTTTTCAATATGAAATTTATTTGCACTATTCCAAAATACCTCTAAATGCATGTATGAACCCAACTTTGTAGCGCGTGGGAGGAAAATACGCGCAACCGGTACACCGTATGCATGTGAACACTCTGGTTGCTACGTTGGTTTCTATGCCTATACAGGGAGTTCTTTTTCAGACCGAGGAGCCGTTGTACAGGCAAGATCTGATCCTCAAGAATCGCTATGTGTGTAAATTCTAAAGCTTGAGTGGTTCCTGATATAACGGATGCGTATAGGCTACCGTGGGGTTATCATTCACGGTCACGGTTCACAAAAGCCATTTATGTAAATGATTGAGACACATACAGCAAAATAAACAAGCAAAATGTAGGTTGAAGCGGTCGCCAGGGAGTCTGTTCGTTATCCACGTACAAACCCATACAATTTAATCCATAGTGTTTAAAGTTATAAGGATTTTTGCGGAAATCACGGTTAAAGGAGGTATTGTCTACCATGCCAATCACCACGCGCCTGGGGATCTGTCCCAAAAACAAGTTTTCCCGCGTAAAAGATTGATTTCCTTGCGGAATCGAAAAAGTCTTGATTTCCACTGGCCGGAGAGAGTATTTGGCCGTAGCAGTCTGGAGGGTTTTGGCGTGCGCTAGAGCCACAGTGGGACTGACGGTGACTTTTCTCACGTACAGAGCAAGTAATTACAAAGGAGGACCGCGTAATTACAATACATGTACATGTACATGTAATTGTAATGAATCGTTCAAAATACGAAACTACAAATACGGATGCGGGAAGTCAAAATACAATTGCAAATAATATTTTTATGCGAGTCATTGAAATGTGTTCTGGCAGGACGGCAAAGTGTCGTATTTTGTTTTTATTTTGTTATTTTTTGTTTGTTACATTTGTATTTAATATCTTCGTTCGTTCATATACGAAAAAGTAAATTTCTGAGGGCAGACTGAATAATAAAATCTTTCATCACTTGTTATACTGCGAAATGAACCGAATTAATCTGCCAATGTGTGTGCATTGTGTATTCAATTATTTCATTTTTATTTACTATTATTATTAGATGTATTAATTTGTTTAATAATATGTACATTTTAAGTTTAGCTTGCTTTTAATTTAATATTGTATGTTTGCTGTGGTTATGAATAAAATACCTGAAAACTGTGGAATAATACATTCCCAATATAAACATGTTTCCATGTACCTCAGATTAAAGCACATTCATGTAGTTAATTGTGTATACTTGGTTCTCTCTCATTTTCGGACCAGATGGACAGCCATGGATAACTGGTGATCCACTGCCGACGACAAATCCAGGTCAGCTTTGTCGCAAACTTTCTACAAGGATTTACTAGACTTTTGATTCCCCTGAAGCCTTAACACTAATGTTAAGTTGACCTTTGTCATCAATTTCGGGATACCCCAGTAAAATCTGGTGTCATTGGCTATTGTATACACAAAACCCAACTGCAGCGTGGAAATCATCATTAATTAATCGAATATTCAAATTAGGTTTTGCCCTTCACCGACGTTTTTTTTTAACACTGTATACTCAGTGTGTTACCTCCCGAGTGAAAGTTGGAAAAAATCACTCGGTTGGGACCCGAACCCACGACCTCCTGCTTTCTAGTGCAGATGTCTTACCACTCGACCACCCAGCTAACGGGATCGGTTGGCCGGTTTGAATCTGATGTACATAGCAGCGGGTACCGCATAAACTATTAAAGATGTCGATGAAGGGCAAAACCTAATTTGATTTATAACACCCCGGCGCAAAAATTCCATCTTTAAAGTAAAACTATTAAAGATGGAATTTTTGCGCCGGGGTGATATAAATCAAATTAGGTTTTGCCCTTCACCGACATCTTTAATAGTTTATGCGGTACCCGCTGCTATGTACATCAGATTCGAACCGGCCAACCGATCCCGTTAGCTCGGTGGTCGAGTGGTAAGACATCTGCACTAGAAAGCAGGAGGTCGTGGGTTCGGGTCCCACCCGAGTGATTTTTCCAACTTTCACTCTGGAGGTAACACACTGAGTATACAGTGTTTAAAAAAAAAGGTCGGTGAAGGGCAAAACCTAATTTGATTTCTATCACCCCGGCCCAAAAATTCCATCTTTAATAGTTTATGCGGTACCCGCTGCTGTGTACATCAGATTCGAACCGGCCAACCGATCCCGTTAGCTCGGTGGTCGAGTGGTAAGACATCTGCACTAGAAAGCAGGAGGTCGTGGTTTCGAGTCCCACCCGAGTGATTTTTTCCAACTTTCACTCGGGAGATAACACACTGAGTATACAGTGTTTAAAAAAAAACGTCGGTGAAGGGCAAAACCTAATTTGATTTATATCACCCCGGCGCAAAAATTCCATCTTTAATAATCGAATATTACAAAACAAAACCACGAATCATATACAGTTATGAAATTTGGATCCTTAAATCTTTTCTATTCTTGCTCTGTTGCTCTTTTCTTGCTCTTTTTTGCTCCTGTATTGCTCTTTTCTTGCTCCTTTCTTGCTCTGCTCCTGTCTTGCTCTTTTGCTCCTAGCTGTCTTGCCCATTATCAAGAAATGAGCAAGAAAGAAGCAAAAGAGCAAGACAGGAGCAAGAAAAGACCAAGAAAAGAGCAAAAGAGCAAAAAAGAGCAATACAGGAGCAAGAAAAGAGCAAGAAAAGAGCAAAAAGAGCAAGAAAAGAGCAAAAAGAGCAAGAAAAGAGCAAGAAAAGAGCAAACGAACAAGAAGAAAGTAAGACATGAAATGAAGGAGCATTAAAAGAGCTAGACGTGAGCAGATGAGCAATAAAAGAGCAATGGGTGAGCAAAAGAGCACGAGCAGCTGAAATGAGTAGCTACATATCAAATGTTTTCATCCGTTTCTTGCCATTCGGAGATTTACCTTCGAAGACTCAACATGAATGATATTTCTGCAGTCAAATCCCATGTTTGTCACTAGTGGAGCAAGAGCTTTGGACGGAGATATAACGCCCGTTGACCACTCAAGGAATGTTCTGGTGAGTTCCGGTTGGTTTTAGGCACCCCGAGTCGTCTTTTATTAAGAGTTGTGTATTTTTATTGTTTAAGGATATAATTTTATGCAGTGCCTTTTTTATTTTTTCAGTCCTTTTGTTTTTGCAGTTGGATGATTGTTAAGTTAGGATTTTAGATTCGGACCTGATGATGTAAGCTTTGGTGTTTTAACATGGCCGTGTTTGTTCAGTGTGTACTTTTCTATGTTTTGATATTTAGTTACGGTTTGTGTTGAAGCGTCTTGTACGTCTTGTGGGTTACTTCAATGTTATTTCTTGTTTTTCTAATACCCTGCGTTTGTTTTGTTTTGCGACAAAATATATGTTTAATGAATACGTACACATTTATACATATAAAATAATATTCGATTCAAGAAAGCATGTCGAGAATTGTATCTATTAAATTTCACCTTCATCCGGAATTGGGTAGCTCTTTCGTCTACATTCACACACCGCGTCTCGATAGTTAGCAATCATAGGGTGTTCCTTATTTGTTATACATGTAGGATTATCTTCGAACTCTATAACACTCATTCGGCGCTAATCCTCACGATCGATTTGTCCATCGATCCATGACGTCACTGCGCCACAGACACGCCTCGTTTTATGATCCTCGTCGGGGTTACCGATATGATCCTCGATGAGGATCATGATCCTCCTCCGGAAAACGAGGTCAAATGCCCACTATACACTACTCAGGTCAATGGCTGAGCCCATTTACTTCAGAGGGATATTGTTACAAAACGGTTGCAAACAGTCCACGTGTTTATGTTACAAATTTGTGATTTTAAGAATGTCTTTTGACTGACTAAACTTACTTTTCCATTACAATTCACTGGCCTGAGACGTACGAAATCTACTTTAAAATGTTCCACTTCTACGATCAACGGCAATAAATTATAGCACTTGAAGTGGAGCACCCATTTATGTATAGAATGATCTGACTGTAAATTACCTTGAAAGAGAGGAGTGCAATGATTGGATATCAAAGTTTGTTTGATTGGAGAAGAAGAAAGAAGGGCTTTTGTAAGTATATATAAAACAAGTCCCTCTTTCCTCCAGTCAAAATAATTCCTATATCCATGCACAGAACATTCCATGCAGTTTATTCTGCCCTGCATTCTGGCTCGTTAAGATAAAACAAAAATTGTTGCTGTTCGATTAAGTGAACCAGAACCCCATGGTGTCATGCCAAACAATTGTCCGGTGCGAAAAAGTGTCCGCTCATTAGCATATTGCAATCTGAATGGCCATGCGTCAATGACGTCACATTTTTGAAGGAAGCTTGCTAAATAGTGTCCGCGCTTATAGCGTGAATCCCATGGTGTCCTTGCAGTCAGCTTTCAAGACGTCGTGATTGAAATCGTTTTTCATCTAATTTTGATTTATAAACGGTGACTTTTCTACTAACTTGTAGTGTCTGTTTTGACTAGATATTTCTGACATGTTCAACTTGCATTTGTGTTTTCGTGTCAGGTCAACCTTTTTCGAAACACCGGCATGCGTGTGAAGGTAGCGTGATATAGTAGTCAATTTACGGATTATTCTTCTTTACTAAAACGGATTCTCTTACATCTTGACACTAACGGATAGTATTTGGCAAGAAACTTGACGAACAATATGTGGTAAGAATGGACAACATATTGTAGGACCGGGTTGGTCCTATCCGTGCAGGAACGGACAAAGACCTCCTAGTTTGCCATGGGCCTAAACCCGTCGTGCTGCAATGAACCGACAGTGCACGGCACTATTTAGCACCGAATTCTAGGTATTTGGTGCGAATTACATACAGGATAGGTTTTAGATTGTGACACTGCAAAACTGTCAGAAACATGTTTATCTCCAGAGGATATCCAGATTTTGGTAATTATTCGCATTTTCGACTGAATTAAAGCCCTACATCCTCGATCATTCTGTTCTTTTACAATGTATTCGTCCTGAGGAGTAAGGTTAATACCCTCAAAATCTTAGCGATCTGTTTATTTTTGACGGGCAAAAACGTTTGGAAGAATGTGTATTTTGTGACGAATTAACGGTGTTATAAACATGTGTCATAATGACTTTTGAGAAAAATTCCGCAAACGTGCACAAAGTCTTCACAGTTTGAGTCAAGAGAAGCAAAACAAAAGCTTTCCGCAACCATGAGGGGAAAATAATAATGACACAGCCAATTAATTTACTTTCCTTCTTCTATAAGGACCAAAACTCTGATTACACATAAAAATCACCTCTGATTACACATAAAAAACACCGAAAGAGTAATCATCCGGGTAAAAATTGTTGTATTCAATTTGAATAGATTTTATGCGAATGGCTTTTTGCCTTTTGCTTCGTCAGGCTGTAGTAAATTGTATCTCTTTGACATTAAGATTAGTTTCGGGCCAATTTACACACAATTGTCCATCATCTTAACCTTCCTATAACAACAATGTTCACATATATTTTGTGTTGGTCGGGAAAATAAATTCCTCAACAAGAACAGTAATTTTGACGAGCACCGCACAAGTTAAAACATCACAATCAGCTATATACATGTATGCAATATAATAACGCTGGAAATGTCTGTAAACCTATTAAACTTTGGCCCTATAGTTGACTTTTCTCTCATTGAAATATTGATGAGGCAGACTCCACTGTAAAAGTTGTGTTTAGTCTTCAAACACAATCCTAAGCACTTAAATGTACCCACTTTTCACAGGTTTGAATCTACGACATGTTTAGGTTTATGGATGTCTGCGACATGGTTAGGCATACGACGATAACATGTTCGATTTTTGAGTGGAAGTCAAATGGCATGCTAAATACACACTTTCTTCGCTCATTTCTAATATCAGGGTTGGCGAATTTCTTTTGATTTAAAAATAAAAAAAATAAAAAAAAACCATCGGATTTATTTGATTTAAATCAGATTTTTTTTAATTTAAATCAGATTTTTTCCATTGTTTTAACTTTCAAAATATTTTTATGTCTAAACATGTGTCTAAATCTCCCCATGCACCCTCACACCCACAAAGGAGTTTACAGGTTTCTATAATACCCATCATCCACAAAACTCAATAAATTGATAAATGCTTTTGAAAAACATTGCATTGAATCAGTGATTTAAAAAAAAAATCACTTGATTTCTCCTACATTAGTCTACATCATTGTTTCAATGGTACATTAATACTGAAGACACTTTAAAGGAGCATTGCTTGACTGATACAGCTGAGATACGTTATGTGTGGATTCAAATGAAAACTTGATTTATGGTATGCGTACATGGCATACAAAAAAATATACGACAGTTCTCCATGGGCATGTTGATTTAATAAAAATGCTTCTAATTTCAAAACTGGCGGCACTGATTATGTAACTTATAGTGTTTGATTGATGGACCAAGGTGGAGAACAGAAATCCGGCTTTGCACCTTAAAAAGTTTTATATAAATCTCAATCTAAATTTGTAGGGAAAAACGTTAGGAAAAAGACTATCAATTGGGACTTTTAATACACTTTTTGATGGTTCATGTGCAAAAACCTATAACATGTTAACACTAAACATATGAAAAAGTTGGTACCAACTACAAAATTTCGTTTTAACTCTTAGAACCATTTTGACAGTGTTTTTTCTTGTAGGCAATTGCTCGCTTTGAGTTAAAAGGGACCTTTTTTACATTGCAGACACAGACTGTTGTGTGCAAATGAAAAAAGTACCGGTTATTATCAATTGATAAATTATGACAGGAGCTGAAATAACGTTCTAAAAAGAAATAAACCAGCAGGTGAAATATCCAATTTATCCGCTACCTTACGTATAACACTGAGTGTTAGATGCCTCAATAAAATGTACTCGTTGTTGGTTTGATGGGTGACAGTGATGAAAAACAAACAACTTCTGAATTTCTCAACGGCCACAATTTGCTGGATCCTTATAATCCCGTCCCTGATTGAGCTAATTCGAGATTCTGTCGATAATCGATGTTTTCTATGAAAGTGTCTTTAAGCTGTTCTATGATCGTGCCTAGCGCCCACATAAACCTGCCGATCAAAGTGATGCATGCATCATCGCCAGTTGACGTGACGGCCCCTGTGCTCGTGGATCGGTTGCAACAAAGGGTCCAAGTTTGAATCAGTCTGTTATGCTAGGTTCACTCATTCTCGAATTATTGCCACGAATAACCCGATCTATCCCGAATAAAATTTCTTGATGGCATCGGGAGAAATTAGCCCCGATTCGCTGTTTGTAAGAATAAAATCTTACATTTCTCAGAAATCTGGTATGGAAATTGGTATAAAGTCACTCCATTTTATAACGGACTGACTGGATAAAACTACTGAATTTTCCACAGTGTATAAAACTACTGAATTTTCCACAGTGTAGTAAAAAAATTCCAAAAGATGCATCAACTCATAACGGAGTGGAGGGATTATTATTCCAAAGGAAAATAGGATTTAAAACTACTTTTGTGGTATGATCATTTTTGGAGGGAAAGTCATCAAAAAAATCAAAGAGTATCCCCTCCAACAACAGAAAAATGCAAGAACTTGTAAATCTGTATTTATTTCAATGTATGTCTTGAATACTTTAGAGAATTTTGAGTACCTTGCCCGATGTTTCCAGGTGAGGGTATTATCATATGTGAGTCCTATGAGTCATATTAAACTGACTCTGTGTGACCCTTTTAATGATGGAGTTGCACATCTGCCTATCCAGAGCTGCTCGGTAGTCAACATGCAGGGACATGTCTGTCAACTAATACCATGTGTAAAACGAAGTTTTTGTCTCTCACGTTTACGCCTGCCTTGTACATGACCCTGGACAATAATTCTTCAGGGCTGTCCCCTTCTCTTCTTGAAACATGACCAAAATATTTGAGTTTACTTCTGTCAATCCTCTGGCACAAGGTGAGCTCATCACCAATCAGGCTTCTGACAAAATCATTGGATTTGTTATGCTCCTTCCAATATTTTATTTTTTTTACACATCTAACACCTTTGAGAAAAAAAAAACCCATTTTCAATAATGAGATCGGGATCTGAATTAAGGTAGTCATTGACGTAAACAAGGAGCTCATATTTGAAGAAATCGGAGTTAACTATGACTCTTGGGGAATTTCTGGAACGACTTAAAGTCCATCCAAATTAAAGCCAAAATTTTTCGATCAGATTTGAGCATTTGAATGATACTAGTGTTAATTTTTATTCTCCTAGACTAGTGATAAAAACGAATCATTGAACAATGCTAAAGATTGTGTTAACACAATCCACGCATGCCTGCTGAAACAAGTTGCAGAAAAAAAACACAATTTATTTCATTTGGGACTCAGCCCAAATTGGATAAGAATAATACACATCAAGTCGAAAGTGGGACTAATTACATACTAATTGTTTGCAGTTTGGGCATTGGGTTGAATTCCAGGTTTTCTACGGAAAGTTACGTTAATTATGTTTGTAAGAAGGTAAAAAAGTACAGATTACATGATTTGCTTGGAATACGAAAAAAAAACCAATCATGTATCAATCGTTATTTCACAAGTTTAAGCGATTACAAAACTGTACTGCTGGGGTGATTTTGGGATCAAACTTATCGGTTTCATCATAAAGACTCTTGCCCACACCCCTTGCTGGGGTGATTTTGGGATCAAACTTATCGGTTTCATCATAATCCATTTTACGTATTTCCCCGATTTTAGGAAAAATGTCTTGTTGTTTTCTCGTACGCATCTGGTGCTATACTCTTTAAATTTAGGAGCGTTTGTCAAAAAAATCGTTATGGGGTCGAGTTTGCTTCCAAATAAAAAAATTTGAAATGTTTATGAGCAGGTAAAGAAAAAATGATTAACATTGGTAATTTTAACAGTATTTGTATTCCTATTTCAGTGTGCGACTGTTTTTATAATATATAAATATTTTTATATATATTTAGACTGTCTTATTATTATATCTTTGTGTATTTATATCCTTGTGTATTTTTTAATATGCGTATGTTTAATGTTCGTTTAAATGAATGTGTTTATTTATCTTTGTTTTTTTACTGTATTGGGACTGAATGCCTGTAGGCAATAGTGATTAGGTTCTCTTTGTAAGTTCCAGTCATCATGTTCTGTATTGTGTTTTTCTGTTGTGATGGCAAATAAATAATTATAATAATAATGGTATTGAGTAACGGCCTTCTTTTCTTGTTTGCAGTTCATTTTCTATGTGCAGGAAGACAACCTCATTCGCATTCACAGGCGGACAAAAGCGTAGAATATCAATCTTATTATTACAAAATCTTTCATTTGATTGAGCTTAAACATTTATGCATTTTTAAAAGCATGATCTGCAATAGCGTATTAAATTTCAATAAAAAATTTCCTCAACCAAGCCTGCTATTGTAGGATAAAATTGAAAAATAACTCTGCTGTCTCCAGTGCATATAACTTTGAGGTTTTTGAGTTATTAGATCGCCCGTTGTTTATCAATGGAAATTAAAACGTTATTTTAATATGCTTGGCAGCTTAAAAAGGGAGTATCCGTGGATCAATTCAGTTGTTCTTTGCGTAGTGAACAAAACCTGAACGTTTTATTATAAACAAGTTATGGTAATCAGAACATTTTTCAGTGCCGCTCCAATTTAGAAGTAATTTCAGACAACACAGCAGCATCACTGATTCTAAAACGGAATATATGTGCGTGTCACAGTTGAATGAGAGTAACACACTGAGCAGGCCTTTTTAACATGAAGACAATTTGGAGCAATTGGAAGGGTAATGCGATATACATTACCTGTTGATGAACGGAGAAAGAGAAACACCATACACAGCAAGAACGTTTTCATTTTCACAGTGAATCGCATATTCCCAGTTGTTCACTTCCCGTCCCTTGATGAGCTAGCGTACATTAATTTGGGTCCTCCCTCTATCATTCAATGTTCAGCGATCTAATTCCCACGTTAATTCATAAGATGGCGTAGGCCTAATCAGCGAGTAAACCCAGAAAGTCAAACTTGGCTGTGATACCGTACAGTGTTTTTTTTTTGGGGGGGGGGGGTTTGGTGCTCGCCAATGACTTGTAAATTGTAAGCCTATTTTACCTTGCGATATTGAAAGTTGATTCAAGCTCACGTTAATTGGGTAGACTCCTTTGTTAATAATTGGGATACGACACCTTTGTGATTGCCAATCACTACAAATTCGTGTGGCTGTTAATTGCCTGGCTACATTCTGCGTCCAGCCGTCCACACGTCTCCATGGTGAGCAATCAAAAGGACTGAGTCAAATATCAAATCTGTTTGTAGGTCATGAATAGGCGTAACAGTAGTCTCCCGGAAAGGTACTGGGGAAACCTTTGATTGCAAAGACCTCCTAGTGCGGTTAATGCACGCATACGCTGCCGGAAGGCCTAATAAGGTCTTCAGAGTCGAGGCCGGGGCGATATCGAGTGCTCCGAGTTGGTCTTGAAAACTAATTTTCCTATTTTGGAATCTGTTGTTTGAAAGCGTGGCCGTGGTCACAGTGCTTACTATTGCCAGCTTCATTTGATATCTTAAAAATGGACAGCTAGGAGTCTCTCAATTGTTCGTTCTGATTTTCATTCATTAACATTTCGGCTACGATACAAATATTGACTGATTCGAGTGTAATGGTAAATCTATCCGTCCGAGGTGATTCGCGAGGGAAATAGACCGCTCCATGGATCACCAAGGGAGGCTAAATTAATTAAACGAAAATCCAATTGAAATGTCCACCTTTTTTACCATATGAAATTTATTTGCACTATTCCAAAATACCTCTACATGCATGTATGAACCCAACTTTGTAGCTCGTGGGAGGAAAATACGCGCAACCGGTACACCGTATGCATGTGAACACTCTGGTTGCTACGTTGGTTTCTATGCCTATACAGGGAGTTCTTTTTCAGACCGAGGAGCCGTTGTACAGGCAACATCTGATCCTCAAGAATCGCTATGTGTGTAAATTCTAAAGCTTGAGTGGTTCTGATATAACAGATGCGTATATGCTACCGTGGGGTTATCATTCACGGTCACGGTTCACAAAAGCCATTTATGTAAATGATTGAGACACATACAGCAAATTAAACAAGCAAAATGTAAAACAAAAGTTTTGGCTAGAGTTTCTGCCGCCAATACATTGTATCTACATAGTTATTATCAAAAACTTCCCGTCCCTTGATGAGCTAACGTACATTAATTTGGGTGCTCCCTCTATCATTCATTGTTCAGCGATCTAATTCCCACGTTAATTCATGAAATGGCGTAGGCCTAATCAGCGAGTAAACCCAGAAAGTGAAACTTGGCTGTGATACCGTACAGTGTTTGTTTTTTGGGGGTTTTTTTGGTGCTCGCCAATGACTTGTAAATTGTAAGCCTATTTTACCTTGCAATATTGAAAGTTGATTCAAGCTCTCGTTAATTGGGTAGACTCCTTTGTTAATGATTGGGATACGACACCTTTGTGATTGCCAATCACTACAAATTCGTGTGGCTGTTAATTGCCTGGCTACATTCTGCGTCCACACGTCTCCATGGTGAGCAATCAAAAAGACTGAGTCAAATATCAAATCTGTTTGTAGGTCATGAATAGGCGTAACAGTAGTCTCCCGGAAAGGTACTGGGGAAACCTTTGATTGCAAAGACCTCCTAGTGCGGTTAATGCACGCATACGCTGCCGGAAGGCCTAATAAGGTCTTCAGAGTCGAGGCCGGGGCGATATCGAGTGCTCCGAGTTGGTCTTGAAAAACTAATTTTCCTATTTTGGAATCTGTTGTTTGAAAGCGTGGCCGTGGTCACAGTGCTTACTATCGCCAGCTTCATTTGATATCTTAAAAATGGACAGCTAGGAGTCTCTCAATTGTTGACTGAATCGTGTGTAATGGTAAATCTATCCGTCCGAGGTGATTCGCGAGGGAAATAGACCGCTCCATGGATCACCAAGGGAGGCTAAATTAATTAAACGAAAATCCAATTGAAATGCACAACTTTTTTTCAATATGAAATTTATTTGCACTATTCCAAAATACCTCTACATGCATGTATGAACCCAACTTTGTAGCTCGTGGGAGGAAAATACGCGCAACCGGTACACCGTATGCATGTGAACACTCTGGTTGCCAATCACCAATATGCATGTGAACACTCTGGATGCCAATCACCACGCGCCTGGGGATATTTCCCCAAAACAAGTTTTCCCACGTAAAAGATTGATTTCCTTGCGGAATCGAAAAAGTCTTGATTTCCACTGGCCGGAGAGAGTATTTGGCCGTAGCAGTCTGGAGGGTTTTGGCGTGCGCTAGAGCCACAGTGGGACTGACGGTGACTTTTCTCACGTACAGAGCAAGTAATTACAAAGGAGGACCGCGTAATTACAATACATGTACATGTACATGTAATTGTAATGAATCGTTCAAAATACGAAACTACAAATACGGATGCGGGAAGTCAAAATACAATTGCAAATTTTTATGCGAGTCATTGAAATGTGTTCTGGCAGGACGGCAAAGTGTCGTATTTTGTTTTTATTTTGTTATTTTTTGTTTGTTACATTTGTATTTAATATCTTCGTTCGTTCATATACGAAAAAGTAAATTTCTGAGGGCAGACTGAATAATAAATCTTTCATCATTTGTTATACTGCGAAATGAACCGAATTAATCTGCCAATGTGTGTGCATTGTGTATTCAATTATTTCATTTTTATCTATTTATTATTATTAGATGTATTAATTTGTTTAATAATATGTACATTTTAAGTTTAGCTTGCTTTTAATTTAATATTGTATGTTTGCTGTGGTTATGAATAAAATACCTGAAAACTGTGCAATAATACATTCCCAATATAAACATGTTTCCATGTACCTCAGATTAAAGCACATTCATGTAGTTAATTGTGTATACTTGGTTCTCTCTCATTTTCGGACCAGATGGACAGCCATGGATAACTGGTGATCCACTGACGACGACAAATCCAGGTAAGCTTTGTCGCAAACTTTCTACAAGGATTTACTAGACTTTTGATTCCCCTGAAGCCTTAACACTAATGTTAAGTTGACCTTTGTCATCAATTTCGGGATACCCCAGTAAAATCTGGTGTCATTGGCTATTGTATACACAAAACCCAGCTGTAGCGTGGAAATCATCATTAATTAATCGAATATTCAAATTAGGTTTTGCCCTTCACCGACGTTTTTTTTTTAACACTGTATACTCAGTGTGTTACCTCCCGAGTGAAAGTTGGAAAAAATCACTCGGTTGGGACTCGAACCCACGACCTCCTGCTTTCTAGTGCAGATATCTTACCACTCGACCACCCAGCTAACGGGATCGATTGGCCTGTTCGAATCTGATGTACAAAGCAGCGGGTACCGCATAAACTATTAAAGATGGAATTTTTGCGCCGGGGTGATATCAATCAAATTAGGTTTTGCCCTTCACCGACATCTTTAATAGTTTATGCGGTACCCGCTGCTATGTACATCAGATTCGAACCGGCCAGCCGATCCCGTGAGCTCGGTGGTCGAGTGGTAAGACATCTGCACTAGAAAGCAGGAGGTCGTGGGTCCGAGTCCCACCCGAGTGATTTTTTCCAACTTTCACTCGGGAGGTAACACACTGAGTATATACAGTGTTTAAAAAAAACGTCGGCGAAGGGAAAAACCTAATTTGATTTATATCACCCAGGCGCAAAAATTCCATCTTTAATAGTTTATGCGGTACCCGCTGCTATGTACATAGATTCGAACCGGCCAACCGATCCCGTTAGCTCGGTGGTCGAGTGGTAAGACATCTGCACAAGAAAGCAGGAGGTCGTGGGCTCGAGTCCCACCCGAGTGATTTTTCCAACTTTCACTCGGGAGGTAACACACTGAGTATACAGTGTTTAAAAAAAAAAGGTCGGTGAAGGGCCAAACCTAATTTGATTGATATCACCCCGGCCCAAAAATTCCATCTTTAATAGTTTATGCGGTACCCGCTGCTGTGTACATCAGATTCGAACCGGCCAACCGATCCCGTTAGCTCGGTGGTCGAGTGGTAAGACATCTGCACAAGAAAGCAGGAGGTCGTGGGTTCGAGTCCCACCCGAGTGATTTTTTCCAACTTTTACTCGGGAGGTAACACACTGAGTATACAGTGTTTAAAAAAAAACGTCGGTGAAGGGCAAAACCTAATTTGATTGATATCACCCCGGCGAAAAAATTCCATCTTGAATAATCGAATATTACAAAACAAAACCACGAATCATATACAGTTATGAAATTTGGATCCTTAAATCTTTTTTATTCTTGCTCTGTTGCTCCTTTCTTGCTCATTTTTTGCTCCTGTATTGCTCTTGTCTTGCCCTTTTCTTGCTCCTGTATTGCTCTTTTGCTCCTAGCTGTCTTGCCCATTATCAAGAAATGAGCAAGAAAGGAGCAAAAGAGCAAGACAGGAGCAAGAAAAAAGCAAGAAAAGAGCAAGAAAAGAGCAAAAGAGCAAGAAAAGAGCAATACAGGAGCAAGAAAAGAGCAAGAAAAGAGCAACAGAGCAAGAAAAGAGCAAAAAGAGCAAGAAAAGAGCAAGAAAAGAGCAAACGAACAAGAAGAAAGCAAGACATGAAACGAAGGAGCATTAAAAGAGCTAGACGTGAGCAGATGAGCAATAAAAGAGCAATGGGTGAGCAAAAGAGCACGAGCAGCTGAAATGAGTAGCTACATATCAAATGTTTTCATCCGTTTCTTGCCATTCGGAGATTTACCTTCGAAGACTCAACAGGAATGCTATTTCTGCAGTCAAATCCCATGTTTGTCACTAGTGGAACAAGAGCTTTGGACGGAGATATAACGCCCGTTGACCACTCAAGGAGTGTTCTGGTGAGTTCCGGTTGGTTTTAGGCACCCCGAGTCGTCTTTTATTAAGAGTTGTGTATTTTTATTGTTTAAGGATATAATTTTTATGCAGTGCCTTTTAGTATTTTTTCAGTCCTTTTGTTTTTGCAGTTGGATGATTGTTAAGTTAGGATGTTAGATTCGGACCTGATGATGTAAGCTTTGGTGTTTTAACGTGGCCGTGTTTGTTCAGTGTGTACTTTTGTATGTTTTGATATTTAGTTACGGTTTGTGTTGAAGCGTCTTGTACGTCTTGTGGGTTACTTCAATGTTATTTCTTGTTTTTCTAATACCCTGCGTTTGTTTTGTTTTGCGACAAAATATATATTTAATGAATACGTACACATTTATACATATAAAATAATATTCGATTCAAGAAAGCATGTCGAGAACTGTATCTATTAAATTTCACCTTCATCCGGAATTGGGTAGCTCTTTCGTCTACATTCACACACCGCGTCTCGATAGTTAGCAATCATAGGGTGTTCCTTATTTGTTATACATGTAGGATTATCTTCGAACTCTATAACACTCATTCGGCGCTAATCCTCACGATCGATTTGTCCATCGATCCATGACGTCACTGCGCCACAGACACGCCTCGTTTTATGATCCTCGTCGGGGTTACCGATATGATCCTCGATGAGGATCATGATCCTCCTCCGGAAAACGAGGTCAAATGCCCACTATACACTACTCAGGTCAATGGCTGAGTCCATTTACTTCAGAGGGATATTGTAACAAAACGGTTGCAAACAGTCCACGTGTTTATGTTACAAATTTGTGATTTTAAGAATGTCTTTTGACTGACTAACTTACTTTTCCATTACTTCACTGGCCTGAGACGTACGAAATCTACTTTAAAATGTTCCACTTCTACGATCAACGGCAATAAATTATAGCACTTGAAGTGGAGCACCCATTTATGTATAGAATGATCTGACTGTAAATTACCTTGAAAGAGAGGAGTGCAATGATTGGATATCAAAGTTTGTTTGATTGGAGAAGAAGAAAGAAGGGCTTTTGTAAGTATATATAAAACAAGTTCCTCTTTCCTCCAGTCAAAATAATTCCTATATCCATGCACAGAACATTCCATGCAGTTTATTCTGCCCTGCATTCTGGCTCGTTAAGATAAAACAAAAATTGTTGCTGTTCGATTAAGTGAACCAGAACCCCATGATGTCATGCCAAACAATTGTCCGGTGCGAAAAAGTGTCCGCTCATTAGCACATTGCAATCTGAATGGCCATGCGTCAATGACGTCACATTTTTGAAGGAAGCTTGCTAAATAGTGTCCGCGCTTATAGCGTGAATCCGATGGTGTCCTTGCAGTCAGCTTTCAAGACGTCGTGATTGAAATCGTTTTTCATCTAATTTTGATTTATAAACGGTGACTTTTCTACTAACTTGTAGTGTCTGTTTTGACTAGATATTTCTGACACGTTAAACTTGCATTTGTGTTTTCGTGTCAGGTCAACCTTTTTCGAAACACCGGCATGCGTGTGAAGGTAGCGTGATATAGTAGTCAATTTACGGATTATTCTTCTTTACTAAAACGGATTCTCTTACATCTTGACACTATATTGTACAAAACGGATAGTATTTGGCAAGAAACTTGACGAACAATATGTGGTAAGAATGGACACCATATTGTAGGACCGGGTTGGTCCTATCCGTGCAGGAACAGACAAAGACCTCCTAGTTTGCCATGGGCCTAAACCCGTCGTGCTGCAATGAATGACAGCGCACGGCACTATTTAGCACCGAATTCTAGGTAAACGTGCACAAAGTCTTCACAGTTTGAGTCAAGAGAAGCAAAACAAAAGCTTTCCGCAACCATGAGGGGAAAATAATAATGACACAGCCAATTATTTTACTTTCCTTCTTCTATAAGGACCAAAACTCTGATTACACATAAAAATCACCTCTGATTACACATAAAAAACACCGAAAGAGTAATCATCCGGGTAAAAATTGTTGTATTCAATTTGAATAGATTTTATGCGAATGGCTTTTTGCCTTTTGCTTCGTCAGGCTGTAGTAAATTGTATCTCTTTGACATTAAGATTAGTTTCGGGCCAATTTACACACAATTGTCCATCATCTTAACCTTCCTATCACAACAATGTTCACATATATTTTGTGTTGGTCGGGAAAATAAATTCCTCAACAAGAACAGTAATTTTGACGAGCACCGCACAAGTTAAAACATAACAATCAGCTATATACATGTATGCAATATACTAACGCTGAAAATGTCTGTAAACTTATTAAACTTTGGCCCTATAGTTGACTTTTCTCTGATTGCAATATTGATGAGGCAGACTCCACTGTAAAAGTTGTGTTTAGTCTTCAAACACAATCCTAAGCACTTAAATGTACCCACTTTTCACAGGTTTGAATCTACGACATGTTTAGGTTTATGGATGTCTGCGACATGGTTAGGCACACGACGAAAACCTGTTCGATTTTTGAGTGGAAGTCAAATGACATGCTAAATACACACTTTCTTCACTCATTTCTTATCAGGGTTGGCGATTTTTTTTTATTTAAAAACAAAAAAAAAATTTAAAAAATCGGATTTATTTGATTTAAATCAGATTTTTTTTATTTAAATCAGATTTTTTTCGATTGTTTTAACTTTCAAAATATTTTTATGTCTAAACATGTGTCTAAATCTCCCCATGCACCCTCACACCCACAAAGGAATTTACAGGTTCCTATAATACCCATCATCCACAAAACTCAATAAATTGATAAATGCTTTTGAAAAACATTGCATTGAATCAGTGATTTAAAAAAAAATCACTTGATTTCTTCTACATTAGTCTACAACATTGGTTCAATGGTACATTAATACTGAAGACACTTTAAAGGAGCATTGCTTGATTGATACAGCTGAGATACGTTATGTGTGGATTCAAATGAAAACTTGATTCATAGTATGCGTACATGGCATACAAAAAAATACGACAGTTCTCCATGGGCATGTTGATTTAATAAAAATGCTTCTAATTTCAAAACTGGCGGCACTGATTATGTAACTTATAGTGTTTGATTGATGGACTAAGATGGAGAACAGAAATCCGGCTTTGCACCTTTAAAAAGTTTTATATAAATCTCAATCTAATTTTGTAGGGAAAAACGTTAGGAAAAAGACTATCAATTGGGACTTTTAATACACTATTTGATGGTTCATGTAAGCCTTCACCAGCAAAGTTGATTTACAATATTACTGTAAACAGATCAAGGAATGATTAAAGCAAACGTGAGTGTGCTCTCTTTAAAATTAAAAACTTTGAAGAAAAACTTTTAAACTCAGATCTTGACTTAATCAAAACAACGATTTTGTGTAATTATGCAAAACCTACTTTGAGTCAATGGTGATGAAGTAGGGGTGTTTGAATGTGTTAACAACATCTTACACTTTGTAATTAAGTGAAATCAGTTGATTTAAATGATTAAAATGACCCTCAATCAATTGATTTTGCCAAAAATAAGATTTTTACTAAAAAGTGATTTAAATCAGTGATTTTTATTTAAAAAAATTATTTGATTTAAATCTCGATTTAAATCAGTGATTTAAATCAACGTGATTTAAATCAGCCAACCCTGTGTTTATAAACCTTTTATTACTGATGACACTCACAGGCTTTCATACTGTGCAAAAACCTATAACATGTTAACACTAAACATATGAAAAAGATGGTACCAACTACAAAACATCGTTTAAACTCTTAGAACCATTTTGACAGTGTTTTTTCTTGTAGGCAATTGCTCGCATTTAGTCAAAAGGGACCTTTTTTACATTGCAAACACAGACTGTTGTGTGCAAATGAAAAAAGTACCGGTTTTTATCAATTGATAAATTATGACAGGAGCTGAAATAACGTTCTAAAAAGAAATAAACCAGCAGGTGAAATATCCAATTTATCCGCTACCTTACGTATAACACTGAGTGTTAGATGCCTCAATAAAATGTACTCGTTGTTGATTTGATGGGTGACAATGATGAAAAACAAACAACTTCTGAATTTCTCAACGGCCACAATTTGCTGGATCCTTAAAATTCCGTCCCTGATTGAGCTAATTCGAGATTCTGTCGATAATCGATGTTTTCTACGAAAGTGTCTTTAAGCTGTTCTATGATCGTGCCTAGCGCCCACATAAACCTGCCGATCAAAGTGATGCATGCATCATCGCCAGTTGACGTGACAGCCCCTGTGCTCGTGGATCGGTTGCAACAAAGGGTCCAAGTTCTGAATCAGTCTGTTACGCTAGGTTCACTCATTCTCGAATTATTGCCACGAATAACCCGATCTATCCCGAATAAAATTTCTTGATGGCATCGGGAGAAATTAGCCCCGATTCGCTGTTTGTAAGAATAAAATCTTACATTTCTCAGAAATCTGGTATGGAAATTGATATAAAGTCACTCCATTTTATAACGGACTGACTGGATAAAACTACTGAATTTTCCACAGTGTATAAAACTACTGAATTTTCCACAGTGTAGTAAAAAAAATCCAAAAGATGGATCAACTCATAACGGAGTGGAGGGATTATTATTCCAAAGGAAAATAGGATTTAAAACTACTTTTGTGGTATGATCATTTTTGGAGGGAAAGTCATCAAAAAAATCAAAGAGTATCCCCTCCAACAACAGAAAAATGCAAGAACTTGTAAATCTGTATTTATTTCAATGTATGTCTTGAATACTTTAGAGAATTTTGAGTACCTTGCCCGATGTTTCCAGGTGAGGGTATTATCATATGTGAGTCCTATGAGTCATATTAAACTGACTCTGTGTGACCCTTTTAATGATGGAGTTGCACATCTGCCTATCCAGAGCTGCTCGGTAGTCAACATGCAGGGACATGTCTGTCAACTAATACCATGAGTAAAACGAAGTTTTTGTCTCTCACGTTTACGCCTGCCTTCTACATGACCCTGGACAATAATTCTTCAGGGCTGTCCCCTTCTCTTCTTGAAACATGACCAAAATATTGGAGTTTACTTCTGTCAATCCTCTGGCACAAGGTGAGCTCATCACCAATCAGGCTTCTGACAAAATCATTGGATTTGTTATGCTCCTTCCAATATTTTATTTTTTTACACATCTAACACCTTTGAGAAAAAAAAACCCATTTTCAATAATGAGATCGGGATCTGAATTAAGGTAGTCATTGACGTAAACAAGGAGCTCATATTTGAAGAATTCGGAGTTAACTATGACTCTTGGGGAATTTCTGGAACGACTTAAAGTCCATCCAAATTAAAGCCACAATTTTTCGATCAGATTTGAGCATTTGAATGATACTAGTGTTAATTTTTGTTCTCCTAGACTAGTGATAAAAACGAATCATTGAACAATGCTAAAGATTGTGTTAACACAATCCACGCATGCCTGCTGAAACAAGTTGCAGAAGAAAACACAATTTATTTCATTTGGGACTCAGCCCAAATTGGATAAGAATAATACACATCAAGTCGAAAGTGGGACTAATTACATACTAATTGTTTGCCGTTTGGGCATTGGGTTGAATTCTAGGTTGTCTACGGAAAGTTACGTTAATTATGTTTGTAAGAAGGTAAAAAAGTACAGATTACATGATTTGCTTGGAATACGAAAAAAAAACCAATTATGTATCAATCGTTATTTCACAAGTTTAAGCGATTACAAGACTGTACTGCTGGGATGATTTTGGGATCAAACTTATCGGTTTCATCATAATCCATTTTACGTATTTCCCCGATTTTAGGAAAAATGTCTTGTTGTTTTCTCGTACGCATCTGGTGCTATACTCTTTAAATTTAGGAGCGTTTGTCAAAAAAATCGTTATGGGGTCGAGTTTGCTTCCAAATAAAAACATTGGAAATGTTTATGAGCAGGTAAAGAAAAAAATGATTAACATTGGTAATTTTAACAGTATTTGTATTCCTATTTCAGTGTGCGACTTTTTATAATATATAAATATTTTTATATATATTTAGACTGTCTTATTATTATATCTTTGTGTATTTATATCCTTGTGTATTTTTTAATATGCGTATGTTTAATGTTCGTTTAAATGAATGTGTTTATTTATCTTTGTTTTTTTTACTGTATTGGGACTGAATGCCTGTAGGCAATAGTGATTAGGTTCTGTCGTCTGTAGAATTATTGTTAACCTTTGAACTGCAGCAATATCTGAATTGGGGTATAAACTGGGGTACCTCGGTTAGTCCTGGAAAGACTAGTGTTACTTCTTCAAATACATTGTTTCCCCTGCCTTTTTTTCCTGTAGGCAATAGTGATTAGGTTCTGTCGTCTGTAGAATTATTGTTAACCTTTGAACTGCAGCAATATCTGAATTGGGGTATAAACTGGGGTACCTCGGTTAGTCCTGGAAAGACTAGTGTTACTTCTTCAAATAAATTGTTTCCCCTGCCTTTTTTTCTGACAGACCAAAAGGCATATGCAGTGTCGCACCTGTTTAAAGTATAATTTTTTTGTAATGGATTTGGTCGGGGTAAAAAAAAACACTCATCAGAGCTTTATATACCATTTTTAAGAGAACAGAGGTGTTGTGTGGTGGGGGTACACAGATTAATTGAATGTGAAGTCATAGTGGACGTGACCACCACTTTGTGAGGCGAGTACATCGTGTTGTAACCCAATCTGCTGTCAATGCGGCGCAACGGGTAGGGGGTAGGGGATTTTACACCCCCCCCCCCCGTAAAAAAGGATTTCCATGGCCCTTTAATGTTAAATGTTAGAGTTAAGGGCTGCCATTGTGTGTTGTGTATTTGTAATTATGAAATCACTCTGGAATTTAGATGTGCATGATAATATAGGTGCAAGTACACATTGAACCCTATAACACGGGTTAGCCTACCGGTACTTACACATGCTCTTTGGTGTAAGTCATTGTATTACCAAATAATATATGTTATGGGCCAATCAACATTATAAGAAATCAACAACAAAATATAAAAATTGCAATTGTGCTGCACAGTGAGTAGGCCCCTCACACCTCTAAAAGGATGAGTTTGCTGTGGCTCTACATATGAATTTATTATCTTGCACCAAGTTTGTGTGAAGTTTAGTCATTTATGAAAGTTCGATGGTGGGCAAATGATTAGTAGCACCCCCCCCCCCATTTTTCTTTAAATAGATGCCATGCATTTAAAAGGATAAGTTTGTGATGGCTTTAAATTAAAAAAGGAAAGATTTGATGAATATATTTTCCGTGTGGAGTTCAATCCATTAATGAAAGTAGGCATGACTTGCTTTTATAGGGACATCATGACTACCCCCCCCCCTATTTACTATGGCTGCCACGCCCCTAAAAGGGTGTGTTTACGATGGCTTCACGTGTGACTTTTTTTTCTCGTGAGTATTAATGTCTGTGGGAATTAGCTTCATTCGTTTATGAAATGTGGGCACATTTTTTTCCATGTTGGGCATAATGAGAACCCTGCCCCCCTTTTTTCAATATGGCTGCCACGCCCCTAAAGGGATGTGTTCGCGATGGCTCCACATCTGGAATTTTTTTTCTCATGAATGTCAATGTCTGTGGAAAGTTCCATTTCTCTATGAGTGTGGGAACAATATTTCCAGGGTGGGCATATAATGAAAACCCCGCCCCTTTTTTTCTTATATGGTTGCCACGCCCCTAAAAGGGTGTGTCCGAGATGGCTCCACATCTGGAATTTATTTTCTCATGATTGTCAATGTTTGTGGAAAGTTCCATTTCTCTATGAGTGTGGGAACAATATTTCCAGGGTGGGCATAATGAAAACCCCGCCCCCTTTTTTCTTACATGGTTGCCACGCCCCTAAAAGGGTGTGTTCCAGATGGCTCCACATCTGGAATTTTTTTTCTCATGAATATAAACGTCTGTGGGACGTTTTATTCGTTCATGAAATATGGGCACAATGTTTTCCAAAGTGGGCATAATAATTACCCCCCCCCTCCTTTCTTTTAATGGCTGCCACGCCCCCAAAAAGATACTTTTGTGGTGGCTCCAAATCTGGAAAACACTAATAATCTATATAATTATGTCTTTGTGAAGTTTCCTGCTTTTGTAACAAGTGGAAAAACCCATTTTCACTGCGGGCACGACAAGTCCAACCCCCCCTTTTAAAATGGATGTCACGCCCCTAAAAGGGTAAATTTGCGATGGCTCCACATCTAAAACATTTTCTCGCATGAATATATACATCTGTGCCAAGTTTCACGCTTTTATGCAAAAGTGCACAATTCATCGAAATGTTGTCACATATCCGCTGGACTGTAGTGCGGTTAATGCACGCATAAGCTGCCGGAAGGCCTAATAAGGTCTTCAGAGTCGAGGCCGGGCTGATATTGAGTGCGACCATGCATGATACACCTTGCTGCATCGAGAACAAAACAAGCCCTCATAACCAACGTAACAAGTTACATTGATGCCAGTAACAATCCCGCCTAATGCTCGTACTTTCATCTTACTGGCATTTGAGTTTTATAGTTGGGTCCAAAACATACGTTCCGTGACCATTTTCTGGCTTGGATGGTTTGACGATAGATTTGATTTCTATGGACTATTTATAAAGAAATTAGCCCCCAGGTCCCTCCCAAGAATCCCGGCATTTTTGGATAGAGGAATTACGGAATTTATTTTGGGGGGGCTAGACAAATCTTTGGGGGGCTACAGCCCCCCCCCCCAGCCCCCCCCCCCCCTAGAACCGCGCCTGCATCCAGCATAAGGAGTGAGGTCCTAATGGGATCGAGGGACATATCGGCTGGATTTGGTATAAACTTGTTTAGCACAATGACGGTCTGATTGGTTTTAACAAAGCACACTTTCTGTTCAGGTTGTGTCCCCAGTGACTACGGCAATCATCATAATCGTCATCAGTATCATCGCTACAATATGTTGGCACCAAATAATTTTCTTTTTATATATTTTATATCAAAAACACTTCTGATACTTCTTACTGTTAATGTTTCCTGGGATTGGTACCCGCGCTGTAATGACGCTGTGGTTTCGGTGGTTTGTAAAATGTGTATTGGGAACATGTATGTACCTTATGACAATGTCCATCGTTCCATGTGTCCTCCAGTGTGGTAGGCTTTGCGACAAGGCCACCGATTCCATGACCTCAATGAGAGGTTGGAAAATCCCAAGAAAGAGGCCCTGTAATTGAGCAGTCTGGACAAGTTTGGAGATGTCCACGCAACCAACAATTAGAATGAAAGCCCTGTCCGACAATATGTGCCCATGATGCATGTAGATTGACCTTATGAAATACCAAGAAACTTGAACAGGCCCAAAAAGACGAGAAAAACAAGGGGTTGATGATGAAGGCCAATCTCAGTCTTCGTCTATGTCTGTTGTATATTCTGTTCCCCAGCTGCGACTCCAGTTGCCAAGTGGCTACAATCGAGTCTATGAGCGATACATCAAAAAACAACTTTCACCCAGGAGGTAACACACTACAGTATACAGTGTTTCTACGTCGGTGAAGGGCAAAACCTAATAGATTTACATCACCCCTACGCAAAAATTCCATCTTATGAATAGTTAATGCGGTACCAGCTGCTATGTACATCAGTCCAATTCGAGTCCAACCGTTAGCTCGGTGGTCGAGTGGTAAGACGTCTGCACTAGAAAGTAGGAGGTCGTGGGTTCGAGTCCCACCGAGTGATCTTTTTCCAACTTTCACTCGGGAGGTAACACACTGAGTATACAGTGTTTCTACGTCGGTGAAGGGCAAAACCTAATTTGATTTACATCACCCCGACGCAAAAATTCCATCTTATGAATAGTTAATGCGGTACCAGCTGCTATGTACATCAGTTTCGAACCAGCCAACAGATCCCGTTAGCTTGGTGGTCGAGTGGTAAGACATCTGCACTAGAAAGCATGAGGTCGTGGGTTCGAGACTCACCCGAGTGATTTTTTCCAACTTTCATTCGGGAGGTAACACACTAGGTATACAGTGTTTCTACGTCGTTGAAGGGCAAAATCTAATTTGATATAAAACAAAATGTTAATAGTGCTGTAAGACGGATTCATCAAAACACCCAGAATCAAAGCCAATCCTGATTTGGCATGGCCAGCTTTCAAGAGACAGTAGAGTGGCCATGTAAGATCAGATCCTGCGAGACAGAATCAACTGTCTGATCGATCCTGCAGCTGATCAGCCCAACGCGCTTGAGATCAGTTATCACCTCAGATGTCGTTTGACATAATGTGTAGCTATCAGAAAATAAGTGAAGATGACAAACTCCCACGCATGCTCAATGTAACTCTATAAGGTTCAGGCCATCTTCTTTGGTTATAGTAGAACAGTTTATCTTTGAGGAATATGAGCTATTAGGTCCTTGCAGATCATCCTCCGAGACTACAGCTCTATCCTTTCTCTGTTGCCTTTCCAACAACTGGGATAAAGTCATCCTATATAAAAGATATCCTGACCCGGGAGTTTATAAGGGCAAGATTGGCTTCCATTCTAACCCTCGGAGGAACCAGAGTGATCTAATCTATGACACGTCGGGGGGGGGGGTGTTCTTGTCGAAGCAGCACGTCCTCTATATGGGTGTCAGCATAGCAGTGAGCAACTGGTGCGCAATGTGGCCGAGTGGCTCAGAGATGTCATCAATTCAATCAAACTCGGAAGAGGAGGAGCTCTCGCTTCTCTTGGTGCAGCAGATATCTGCTTTGCGCGGGAAGAGAGGGGTAGATCCCCCAACAGTAATTTTCTTGAACTGTTTGAAAACACTTTGTCTAAAATAGGTTCCGATCGTGAAACAATAATCTTGGGAGATTTTAATATCAATTATCTTCAGCAAAATTGTACTTTGTTCAAAGATTACAAAAGCATTTTGGACTTGTATGACTGTAAGCAACTGATCAAGGACCCCACCCGAATCACAGATTCTTGTTCAACCTTACTTGACCATATTGTTTGCAATAATGAAGGTAGAATCTGTCAATCAGGAACTGTAAACGTGGGGCTGAGTGATCACTTGCTTACATATTGTACGCGTAAAGTGGTTAATAGTACAAATGGTTCTGGTCACAATGTCACTAAGATCAGATCTCTCAGGAACTATAGTGTAGAGGTTTTCCTACAGAGGTTGTCCTCTGCTGACTGGTCTAATATGTATTGCAGTAGTGTTGAATATGCTTGGGAGAACTTTAAATGTACCCTTTTACAGATTATTGACACTGTTGCTCCAGTAAAGGAGATCAGAATAAAGACCAGGACGGAGCCTTGGTTCCATCATGAGATTCTTGAAAATATCAGGATCAGAGACCAACTCCTGCACAAATTCAGGAAAGACAGAAATAAGTCTGCTCTTTATAAAGCATACTGTCAAATCAGAAATAAAATCCAGAGGGATGTAAAGTCTGCTAAAGCTAATTATTTCAGTCGTAAGATCGAAGAACACAGAAATAACTCAAAACAACTTTGGAAACAGTTTAAAACACTTGGTTACAGCAATAAGGCTAAGGGTCAAGCTAGAGTGGTTCTTGAGGTTGACGGTGAATTTTGTTTTGATACAAATAAAGTGGCCAACTATTTCAACAAGTTCTTTACCACAGTTGCCTCTGAATTGGTGAACGAACTGCCAAGTGCCAATAAAACCTTTGGGACGGAATCCAGAGCCTTCAAGGATTACTATGAAAGTAAAGGTGTCACTCCTGATTGCCTCAAGCTTTCTGCTGTAACTACTGATTTTGTGTATAAAGAATTGCTCAAATTAAACTCTAATAAGAGCACAGGTCCAGACAATATACCGGTTAAATTCCTTAAAGATGGTGCTAATGTACTACAAGACCCTGTTTCATTCATCATTAATTTGTCAATAACCAGTAATATTGTTCCCACTGAACTAAAGTTTGCTAGAGTTAGGCCATTATTTAAGAAAAATAGTAGATCTGATGTTGGCAATTACAGACCGGTCAGCATACTAAGTGCAATAGCTAAACTTTTAGAAAGAGCTGTATACAATCAATTGGACAAATATTTCACTGACAACAACCTTATTTATAATTTACAATCTGGATTCAGAAGTTCCTATTCAACTGACACTTGTTTGATTCATCTAACTGATCACATTCGATCTCAGATGGCCAAAGGTAATTATACAGGTATGGTTTTATTGGATTTACAGAAGGCTTTTGACACTGTAGACCATGTGATCTTATGTAAAAAGTTACTAGCTATGGGTATTCATTCGGATTCTATTCATTGGTTTCAATCATATCTTTCTAATAGACAGCAAGTTGTCGGTGTCAACCAGGTTGAATCTCAACCAATGGGTATAACATGTGGTGTTCCACAGGGCAGTGTATTAGGGCCACTTCTCTTTCTCTGTTATGTAAATGATATGAAAATGAGCGTTCAATCTGATTTGCTGCTGTATGCTGATGACAGCGCCCTATTCATTTCTGGTAAAGACCCGGAAGTAATAGCTGACAGTTTGAGTAGGGAACTGGAATCATGCAGGCAGTGGCTAATCGATAACAAACTGTCTTTGCATCTTGGCAAAACTGAGTCTATCCTCTTCGGATCCAAACAGAAACTTAGTAGTGTTGACAAATTTGAAGTGTGCTGTAATGGAAAGATTGTTACTCCTTCAAATTCAGTTAAATATCTGGGCATAAAACTCGATCAGAGTCTAACTGGTGAGGGCACTGCAAATTCTGTAATCAAAAAAGCAGGTGCTAGATTGCAATTTTTATACAGACATGCTAATTGTTTGAATGAGAGATCCCGAAAAACACTCTGTTCTGCTCTAATACAATGTCATTTTGACTATTGTTGTTCATCTTGGTACTCTGCGTTGTCGGTAAAATTGAAGAAAAGGCTCCAAACTACTCAAAATAAATTAGTCCGGTTTATTTTAAACATGGATTCCAGATCACATATTGGTCAAACAGAACTGAACAAACTGGGCATGTTAAACGTTAAAGACCGCGTCACACAACTCAAGCTGAATCATGTTTTTAAAATTTTTCATGAAATGGCACCAGAATATCTCTGTCATAAATTTAGGAAGGTCTCTGATATGCACAATTATTCTACCAGGGGAAGTTCCACCAATTTTGTTGTTCCAAGAATTAAAGGGCAAGAGTGCACTTCATTTTTTTATACCGGAATTCATCAATGGAATTTACTTCCAAACAGCATCAAATGTTCAAACAATCTTCCTCATTTTAAAAGGGCAGTGAAAGAACATCTCTCCTCGTATTAATTTTGTTTTTTAAGCAGCCGAAATTTTTGTGTTTTCTGTGATTTTTTCTTTATATTATTTTTCTGTTGCTAGATCCAGTGCAATTTTTTTTTTTGAACTTTTTTTATTTTTTGTACTTGTACTTGTACGTGTGTTTTTAAGGACCCCGATGGAATTAAGCCGTCTTATAAACAGCTTTTCGGGTTATCCTTGGCTCTGTATTTACATGTAAGATGTTTGTTTATAATACCATTGTATGTTTGTCTGTTTTTGCCAAAATAAATAAATAAATAAAATAAACACACTCTCTCTCACCTCTCTCATCACACAGTACGTCATAAAGCCGACCACCACGTCCGCCAGCAATGCCACCTTCATCCTTCTCGGGATGACTTACAGCAGGGAACTTATTGACTCTTAGTACAAGCTGGGCATGGGGATCAGCTACCCAAGCGTGCTTCTCTTGCGTGACGTCAGGACTATGCATGACCTGGAGCTGGCTCGGCCTGTCCTGATAAAGTTGCTGATGGAGAACCAAGCTTCAGTGTCATTGACACTGATGACTTTCTCAACGACAACTTGACAGAAGGGGGCAACGCACAGCTGTAACTGGATGTTTCTGGCTGTTTCTGCTGTTTGCACAGTAGAAAAAGACAAACATCCAGAATGAGCTTACACGCATCAACGACGCAAAGACTGTCTCACAGATACTGACTGATAAGGCGGCCGAGATGAAAGCAGTTACGTCGTAAAGGATCATACATCGCTGTGAGCCGCCCATCCATCCATGCGGTTAGCGGCGATGGTGTAAGACAGCATGCCTTCGACGTGATTCGCAACTGATTGGGCAGTCAGTGTAACTATATGTAAATAAGCCTCGCGCTTCCCTTGCACCATATTCAAGCCAGTATGACACCGCTTTATGAAGGAATAGTTTGATCGGCTGCATTATGGCGGTTGCCATTCACTGATGACCAGTTCTCCATCAGCAACCTCCTCGGGACAGTCCGAGCACCGCTCCAGGTCATGCATGGTCTAAACGTCACGCAGGAGATACGCGCTTGGGTAGTTGATCCCCATTCCCAGCTTGTGGTAATAAAGAGTCAATAAGCTCCTTGCTGTTAGTCATCCCAAGAAGGGTGAAGGTGGCATTTCTGGTGGATGTGGTCGGTCGCTTTATGACGTACTGTGTGATGAGAGAGGTGAGAGAGGGTGTTCTTGAGGACAGATCTATACCCTCTTCCAACGCAAAGCAGAATGCAAGCAGAGCTCCTCCTCCCCCTCTAGCTCCTTGACCCTCAGTGACCACGGGACGAGTTTGCTTAAGTTGATGCCATCCTTAAGCCAATCAGCCACATTGGCACCAGTTGCACCTGTTGCTATCTCCTATGCTGAAACCGATGGAGGACAGTGCTGCTTCGACATAAGACCCCCAATAGACGTGTCATAGTCTAGGTCGCTCTGGCTCCTCCAAGGAAGAAGGTAGAAGACGATCTTGCTCTCGGATGACTAGGGTAACTTGACCCTGGATGTTGGGAAGCCATACGTACAGAGAATGTCGTCTCTGTGGACGCTCTAAAGTGCCCTTAGCTCATGTTCCTCAAAGATAGGCCCTGTTCTGCTGTGGTCAAAAAAGGTTGTAGCATAGTGCATTCTTGGGAGTTTGTCATCTTCACTCATTTTCTGATAGCTACGCACATATTTCAACCGGCATTGAGGTGATTTCTGATCTCAAGCGCGTAGGGCTGATCATCTACAGGATCGATCAGACAGTTGATTCTGTCTGGCAGGCTTTGCAATGGCCAATGTGTGTCACTTGAAAACTGCCCATGCGTGATCGCACGAGATCAGAATTGGCTTTGATTCTGGATGCTTTGCTGAATCCATGTTACAGCACCATTAATATTTCGTTTTATCATGTATCACCCCTAGACTCAATTGCAGCAGAATTGGCAGCTGGATCTGAAGCTGAGGAAGTAGACGAAGACGAAGACTGAAATTGGCATTCATCAACCTCTTTTTCCCCCTTGTCTTTTGTTGGTCTGTTTTCTTGTTTCTTGGTATTTCAATAGGTCAACTTACATGTATCACAGACACACTGTCAAACAGCGCATTTATCCCAAAGAGCAGTTTTGTGGACATCTCAAAACTTGTTCAGACCGCTCCATTACAGGGGATTTTCCCACATCTCAATTGAGGTAATGGGTTCAGTGGCCTTGTCGCAAAACCTACCACACTGGAATTCACACGGAACGGTGGACATTGTCGTAATAAGCTATCGTAACGGGAACTAATTGGGCTCTTGTCCTCCAAATCCGGCCAAACGCAAAAAAAAGGGGACAAACACACAGGATTTCCAACTTCTGAAGAAACTCTTATTTATTCAGCACAACAACTCTGTGGTCAATTACCTGCCACAGTACTACCAGTACCACGACTGCTGATTCCCAGCATAGAAATACACTAGGTCTGAACAAAATAATGTATAAATTGTAACATCTTGCCAAACCTTTCCCACGCCCCCCAACAAAAGAAACCCACTTAAGCAACCTATTTATAGAGCGTAAATCCGGAGTGTGCTCTAGCCAGACCTAAAAGCAGGTCGGGTTCCGCCGGAGTCTTAGCGCAAGAAAGCAATGACGACAAAAGTGCTGCATAGACTGTCCGTTACACTGCCCCCTCCCTCCGAAGAATTTGGCTTTTCTCTTGAATGGGGGCACAAACAACAAATTTTACATGAACTGATATTCACAATTTTCCAAATCCCCCCCCCCCCAATTTTGTAGAGAACAAAACACTCTACTTTATTTTAACAGGGTTTACATGACTAACACACTTTTAGAAAAAAAAACCCACTTATTTCCAAGTGATGTTTACAAGATTCAAAAAGTTATCAAAAAGAATTAAAAAAAGAATTTACTTTTCTGTAACAAGAATCACAAGAGTTCACTGTTTATGATTTACTTATTTCTTTTCCGGTGTCACGGTCTCACTTCTCCGGCGTGCTAGCTTCTCCAAAACGGAAATTTCGCTTCAACACGCATGCACAAAATTGCGCAGTAGTGTACATTTTCGTCACTGTATTAGTGTGCTGAGTTTTTCGGGGCTGTACTTGTGTACGTAAGATATTTGTATGCATAGAATTTTCGTGGCGCGCACTATTAACTCCCAATATTAAAGACTTGAATTTGAAATGCACATTTATTTTAAGCCGTAGTTGCAAAAATAAGGACAAAATGGACCACGAACGAGCAAGGAACACGGACCAAGGAGTTCGTTCTTAATTATTCCTCCATGAACACACACATGCATGACGCTGGGAACACAAATCAGAATGCTTGCAAGACCATGGAATGACTTGACCCACAGGAAGTGTTACATAACACATTCTTGGGTGTCCCTCACTGTGTTGTTAATGGGCTTGGTAGACTTCAGAAAACAGCCCGAGGAAAAGTAAGCACAGCGGACACATGAGCATGAATCGTGCTCATGTAACGTGCACTGTAACGTGCTCAGTTATCCGCCAAATCGACCCGGAGAAGCTAGCACGCCGGAGAAGTGAGACCGTGACATCGGGATATCCTCAGGAATGATGGCTAATGATGATTTAGGCCCCAGTCTGGTTGCTAAATCAAACAAAAACGCAACAATCGGCGAGGACTATCCGCAACTCGTCGGTTCCAGATGCTGGGCCCTCATGTGCCGGTCAAGCAGTCCGACCGTCCGCAGAGCTTCGGGCATTCCCGGCACTGGTAACTCCGTTCTTCATGCGCCGCTTTTTCATGCCTGCTCCGAGTAAACGAGGAGACATACTGCTGACCGCAGACTCTGCATGTGCCCGTCGCCTTGCCCTCCACCGGCTTACTGTCTTTCCTCCCGCCAACGGTGACTGTCGCAAACATCCATGGCGTCTTCGGGCGGCCCTGCCACGGCGGTTGCGGGTGCCTTGTGTCGCGTAGTGTCCAACGACGGCAGTGGAGCTGCAACTTCGGCGGCGGGACTACCCGTTCCAACCTGACTGTCTGTCCTTGACTGGCGTACTGGACCCCAGCGCTGGTTCTGCAGTAACCGCCGGTTGAGTGACCCTCGGCAATGGGGAATCTACCGAACCCAGTGGTTTGGTTGTAGGCACCGACAGTGGGGATTCCCGTACCGTTGATTCGGCAGTCTGTTGTAGGGGAACTCTGTGCTTACCGACAACAAAGCACTCTTCGTCCCACATCAGCTGGCATTTATGCTGTCGCAAAAAGTCCAGTCCCAGAATGGCACCTACGCTTATTTCTGCGACCCAAATGCTGTGAACCTGCAATCCGCGACGAGCACGGGACTTAACTTCGTATCTGTCCTGTCATACAGCCGAGTGGAAACAAAAGTCTCTGTGCCTCCAGTATCAATCAAGAAACCAACTGCCGTGTCCATTATTTTCCCTCGGATGTTAAGTCTCAACTCTTGAGAAGAAGCAGGTCGTTTCCTCAAGCCAGACTTCGGTGGGACTGCCTGCTCCTGCAGCGAGGCTGCCTGCGCTGGCAGCGGGACTGCCTGCGCCGGCGGCGAGTCTCGGCGTCTCAGGCACAACATGCCGAGGCTGATGTCCGGTCGTGGACCTGGTCGTATTTCTGCGTAAACTGTCCAGCAGGGATCGCTGCAGCCGATCGATTTCCCTGGAAATGGTGCCGATGGCTTCATCAGTGATATTCCGTGCCGACTCCGTGTAGCTTGCCATTTATCTTCCCCGAAAATCCTGTAGAAAATCCCACCGCTGCCACCAATTGTAACGGGAACTTATTGGGCTCTTGTCCTCCAAATCCAGCCAAACGCAAGAAAAGGGGACAAACACACAGGATTTCCAACTTCTGAAGAAACTCTCATTTATTCAGCACAACAACTGTGGTCAACCTGCCGCACTGCTACCAGTACCATGACTGCTGATTCCCAGCATAGAAATACACTAGGTCTGAACAAATGTATACAATTGTAACAACTTGCAATGACCCCGGCATCTTGCCAAACCGTTCCCGCGTCCCCCAACAAAAGAAACCCCCTTAAGCAACCTATTTATAGGGACTATTTCCAGAGCGCGCGCTAGCCGGACCCAAAATCAGGTCGGGTACGCGCCGCCGGAGCCCCTCCGCCGGAGCCCTAACGCAAGAAAGCAATGACAACAAAAGTGCTGCATAGACTGTCCGTTACACTATGTTCCGAATTCACATCGCAAACCACCGAAACCACACCATCATACAGCGCGCGTACCAATCCCAGGAAACAATAGCACTAAGAAGTTTCAGAAAAGTTTGTGATATAAAATACAGAAAAAACGAATAATTTGGTGCCAACAAATTCGTCGTGATGATGATGATAAAGATGATGATAACTGCCGTGGGTTCAAAACTTGAAAAGACAGAACTTCATTGTGCATGCTGACCAAGTTGACACAAATCCAGACGATGTGGCCCTCTACCCCATTAGGAACTCACTCCTGATGCATACACCAGGACCTAGGACCTTCTTAAATTGCGTCAGCGCAACAATTTTGCCAAAATTCCAAGTGTGATTCATGATCCTAGGTGCCCCTGTTCAAAAGTTAAATTTTGCTTTATCGAATGGCGGCCATCTTGGATTTCTGGGTCAAAATGATGTCAAATCGGCTTGTCGGAATCAGAATCCTCGGAGTCGACTTACCCGAAAAAGTGTCCTCAGACATGATTCTAGGTGCTCTGGTTCAAAAGTTAATTTTTGAAGATGGCGCCGGCGGCCATCTTAGATTTGGCCCTCTAGCAAAAGTTGTCGGTTTTTTGGGAGGGACCTGAAGGCTACTAATTTCTTTATAAATGGTCCATAGAAGTTAAATCAGTCGTCAAACCATCCAAGCCACAGAATTCGGTCACGGAACTTACGCTTCGGACCCGACCATTATGTTTGTATAGGCTTGCAGCGGTTATGTGAGGCCCAGTCCCAGGTCCACCAGAAGCCAGGCAGGAGGTGTTGTTACTCCCCTGAGCAGTTAAGTCACTCCGCTGGGCACTGGTAACACTCACCAAACCGATCATTACGGTAGTAGTTATCAAGAAAGGGGCATGCACGACAGCCTGCGTGCTAACCCTTATTAGTAGGTGTACCCAAGGGCGGATCCAGGGGGGTCCAAAGGGGGCCATGGCCCCCCCCCCCCCAAAAAAAACCCCAACGAACCAATTTTGTTTTTGTTTTTATGTGACATCGCAATAAAGGCAGGCAATGAGTACACCACCATCTTTTCCTCAAAAAAACATTGGTTAAAGTGGTCAGAAATTGCCTCAGATCGCACCACAGAGCATCTAGAATCCAAATTTTTTGACCCACTTTTTTGGGGGACCACAATTTTGTTTGCCCCCCCCCCCAAAAAAAATTGTGTTCTGGATCCGCCCTTGGGTGTACCTGTAGGACACACCGTGCAATCTGCAGGGCTGATGCCAGGGTGAGCAGCCGGGGTAACGAAGGTTCCATTGTTGCATTTCGTCAGCAACTTGTTCAGACTTGATGTGGTAAAATCCACCTGCGATTCAGAGACAACTATAAGTTGAGTCCTAATGCTAATTGAATATCACATACTTGTCCATACAACTACATATCGGCCTGTTATGGTTAAGACTTTGATAATTATGCTATAGTACAACAATGAGATATATAGTACATTGTGTTATCTAGATGGAAAACTTATTGGAAAATACTACGCTACCTATTAAGATGCAGAATTTACATGGACTTACATTTCTAGAACTTGCTTACTCCATGCTAGCGCATGTGAACACGTTGTCCTCGTCAGATAGCAGGTGATACGATAGAATCACAAGAAGGTCGATACGCGATTATGACTTATGTCGATTTTTGTTCCTGGTCCAGCTTTTAACCTCATGTATTCCAAAATAAAAGAAAAAGGCCTATGCGTGACCCGCTTGAGCTTATGATATTGACGCAAATTTGCATTGAAAAGCAGGAAATAAAATTGGATCGAAAAACTTCGGCAAACACATATCATTCTTATTTCATTTAAACACCGTAGAAAACACGGAAATGCAAACGCAGAAAACTTATTAATTGGTATTGTGAAGATACCCACCATTCCCCATCGGCTGCAATAATTGAAATGCTGAGTGTTGTAGTCGAGTACTTTTTTCCGAGTACCGAGTACTGCTGAGTACTTCGGTTGCTGAGTACTTCCGTTGCCGAGTACGAGTACCTCCGAGTACAAGAACAGGTCTCCGAGAACGAGTACTGGTACTTCCGAGTACGAGTACTTCTCCGAGAACGAGTACTGGTACTTCCCGAGTACGAGTACTTGTACTTCCGAGTACGAATACGAGTACTTGTACTTCCGAGTACGAGTACAAGTACTCGCATTTCCGAATACGGCAATGGTTCATTGTGCGTAATTGGCCAAGGCCTAGTCGGACCATTATACAGACCCACTCACGGGTTGCTGTTAAAAATGTGTTTGCCCGGACGTACACAGAGGAAAATTAGGAATTTTCGATTTCTCCACAAGCCAATCAACCATTTCAATCTGAAAGTATCGATAAAATAAGACTACAAAGTAAAGCTGTATACCATTTTCCCCCCGAGTACTGCTATTCGAGTACGAGTACTTTAATGATCGAGTACAATTTCGACATGTCGAGTAGAGTACTTTGCTGCCCGAGTATGAGTACGAGTACTCCAAAAAAAAAAGGACTCGAGTAGTACTCGAGTACGAGTACGAGTACTACAACACTGGAAATGCCAACCAAGAACTACTTAAACTTCTGTAATTGATCGAATCGTGAATGACTCTAGAACACGAGGCACGGACTACAAGTGTCATCAAAAGCACCGTATATTTTATTGATAGTGTAGTGACATTCAAGGTTCCAAAGTGCACACCGAGTTAGCAAACCATGCACATCTAGTTTCCAATATAACTCTAAGAATGCCTACGTCTAAAAAGCTTGCCGCTATATTTAGGCATTTGACAAGAAAAAATAACCCTGTACCTCAATACTTTACTATCTATGCGTATATAGTTGGCTTTCAAAATATTTTTAGAGAAATGAAAAACACTGTGGTTAAAGCTTAGGTCCATATATATTTAATCCAATAGTTTTAAACCGTATGTAAATATGACTTACATAACCAGCCATTATCAAGAAGGCCTTCCTCATGGTAAGTGAAAACGTAATCATAACTTACACCATGGTGTTAGGAGAGCAAAGGAATATGAACTTCTTTCTTTAGTCATTATGCAATCACAACTGAAAACCTAAAAGACAATAAGCGTACATATGCACATGCAACTTTCCCGAGGCGAGCTAGAGGTCATTATAACATTGATGAGATTTCTCAAACAAACATAAACAAATTTCCGAAATATGAGCACGTCAACATGTCTTTCATTTCATGAAATCAAACTTGTTCCTCACAAAGAAATACTTGCAAAGTTTAAACTGGTTTCACGTTAAGTTATGGGGCCTTAGGCCTATGCACGTTAGATCAAATAGGCCCATTCCTTATGTACATGTAGTTAACAACATTACGTCAAGGAAGGATGTGGTATCATTATCATATTGACATCAATGAATGAATTACAATACCTTTTTTTTAAAGCTGAACATTTTGTTATATATTACAGAGCAGGTATTAAAAAAAAAAGTACTTCAACTGGCAAAATGTCTTTACACATACAACTTTGAAATACAATCACGTTATTATTAATTCATGTCTTTATTCAATATTCAAGGCGTGAATAACCATGTCAAAACCGACATTGCATTCAACTCAAACAGTTTTCCAGCCGAAGCGTTTACTTTCGAAACAAACAGTACATGGGCTCGTCTGAAATTTCCAATGCTCACGTCTTTTAAAAGATAACTGACAGAACAACCCAATCTTGCTGCCTTTCCCGCATCCGAAACATTCCAACAAAATAAAAAAGTATATAAAGTCCATCAAGATATACAATGGTTATTATATGGTATGATATGAGATATACTGTAGGTAGATTGACAGAAGCTATTACATGATAATTAATGCAAACAAAGCAATGTCAGGTCATACAATTGTCAACAGTCAGCGACCGTTTTGCCTAAGTTGAGCATCCTCTCTCTTCGAAGTCATCTTTGAATGCTTTGAGATTGTCGAAAATCCTCTTCCATTTCTTGACAGATCTGACTTTGGAAGCAGAGGGCCACTCGTAGAAGGACATCCTCTCATCAACTACGTACTTGTAGCTGCAATAAATAAATAAGATGTCCACAATGTTTTGCTTCCAATATTCTTCTAAGGACCTTATGGAAATTTTATAATTTGATCTGTTCTTAAGTGCTGGAACCACTGCAAATTATCAAGGAAAATGTATTTCGAACAAGACTGATCCATTAAAGCCTCCCACTGCACACATGATTGACAAAATGCAAACAAGCCTGTTTACGTCATAAAAACGTACATGCATGTTGGACCTTTGTGCACGTATACATTTGCCCTTTGTGTGTTTACGTTGGACCTTAGTGCACAAATGCTGGACCTCTGTGCACACCCAGATGTTGGCCATTTGTGCATGCATGTTGGTCATACGTCATTGTTATGATCGGCCCAGGCTTATGGCTCTGAATGGCCTTTTTAAAAGATTTTTCTGACATAACTTTTCTATTTTTAAGTCCATTTGGTGAGTGACAGCAAGTCATTTGGCAAACTTTATAGCCCATGGCTACAAAAAGCTATAATTTATGTTAAAAATTTTTCGCGAGAACAGCTAATCTGGACAATGAAGGCCTGAAGTGACATTAACCCATGAGCTGTCATAAAAAATAATACCAACATAGTTCAGAATTTTACAAACAAAACAAAAGTAAGATCTGAAACTTTGTATGGTGGTGTTATGAACTAGTGAAGGTTTGCGGTAACACCATGTAGAGATTTCTTTTGGGGAGATGTGTGGTTCTGAAAAGAACTGGTTGGTTGTTAAGTTTTCAGAACCACACATCTTCCTAAAAGAGATTGCTACAAAACTTTTTTAGGGAAGATGAGTGGTTCTGACAAGAACCGGTTGGTTGTAAAGTTTCACCACCAACCGGTTCTTCTTAGAACCACACATCTTCCCAAAAGAGATTTCTACATGGTGTTACCGCAAACCTTCACTAAAACAAAACAAGTCCAAACACGTTCAAAATCTTCAAAAGTTTATTTTTGTTTGCTAATATTAACCAGCTTCATTAAAAAACATACACACATCCACGGGGTAACTATGATTGATATTGTTTAAGTCAATGGGAGGATGAAATCAATGAATGTTTCCTTTACATGTGTGTTATGGCTACTGACAATGAAGCTTCTCAATTTCAGGTTCAAAGCTGGGGGGGGGGGGAGGCCAAACAAAAATTTGACATAGGTGAACTTTTTAGCTAATCCTATTAACCATAAAATATAACATTATTTTTTTTCAATTTCTTGGCCCGACTCATAGTTCACATCCATGCCTTGTATGCACATTTAGATTTATTAGCAGATGTGGCACTGATTGTACATTACAAGAAACCTTCACTTTTTTTAACTTGAAAGAACCATTTTTATGAACAAAAGACCTACTGCTCACAGCAGGTAGCTACAGGCCTGACAATATAATCTTATAATACACCAACTCACCTTGGGAGTCCATTGTCATCCGTGATTGGTAGCCCACCAGAACCAATCACAAGGTAGCGTTTCTTCTTGATGTCAGGTTTGCCGCAGTTCATGCTTTTCCAGAACGTTCGAGTATCACCATCGCTGACACGATCAAGTCCTATCAGCCAGGAAATGTAAACACACAGACAAGTAGGTAAATAAGAAGCAACTACATGTATTGTATTTGGCTAGTGGGTTTTGAAATGTATATGCAAGCAATTAAGGAGTCTGTAGTGTATTAGGGGAAGTCCCCAGCATGGTTTTTGCAGCAGAATTATTCCCTTTGTTTGCATATCCATACGTGTTTCTGTTTTGCTCTTATTTTAGACAACAGCAATTTACCAGATCATGGTGCATTACTTTTTCACTGTATCATAAACTATACAAACAAAAGCCGAAGCCAGTTTGCAGAATTATATGGATTTGCGGTAAATACATACATGAGCAACATGGTTCACAGTTTGTTATAGGGAAACATGAACATCCCAATGCATGGTGTATAGTTTAGGTGAACAACTTGACAAAAATTAAATGAGTTGCATTTCCAGACACAGCAGACTGCATACAGCACCTTCGAGTCTACTCTGTTACCTTGTTTGATTGGCTTAAGGATGGTCATTGTGATGGACTGGAAACCAGCTTTCCGCTTGAAACCGGTCACTTGGACTTCATAGGCTGCAAAATATGCAAAAACAAATTCAAAGTGAAATATACCTCCAGATTGGGTAGTTAATTAGGTGGCATATCAACCCCATCCACATAATATGCTCATGTTCCAATACAGAGAGTGCTTTCTGGCTAGTTTATGTACACATATCTGACTGGTCATACCACCGACTCATGTGAACTCATACAAGAATGTCCAAGATCAAGTTACCAACAATTAAAGTTTGCAGTTTTCACTTTATCCTGGTAATCAATTTAGAATATTTCAAAACACTGTAAATTGTAATGCTTTTTTTCATGGAACTTGCTTATTGTTCACTGCCCTTGATTACATAAGACTAGCTTGGAAAGAAAAATGCTATCACACAAACAGTAGCTCCTACAAAATGTGCCTGGAAGTCTCATATTCCAATTCATTGGATCGTCCGCATCTGCAAAAATCTTTTTAGGTGTTGAATGTTTAATGTCTTTACGAACTGCAAATGATTTTTTTCTTCTTAAGTAAGGTGTCTAGGATATGACTCTTTAGAAATGAATAATAATAGTAATAATAATAACAGAGTCTTATATAGCGCATGTATCTACCAACAATTAGGTACTCAAGGCACTGGAAATTATGTCAATTATTAAAGAAAGGTAAATAAAGTTTATGAGAAATATGAGACCCATTATGTAGCACCTTATAATGGTTTACAAGGTGCTGCGGCGCATATTGCAGCCACTGCCAGAAACACTGGGGCAAACCCCTTCTCTTAGCGATAAGTGTTACTGGGTTCTTAAACGTGCAGTACACAACACACGGGACCTACAGCTTTACGTCCCATCCAAAGGACGAAGCAATAATGGCAAAGTGCCTTGCTCAAGAGCACAAGCACCATGTTCCCACGGTCAGGATTCGAACCCATGCACCACGGCACACGAGTCGAACACCGTAACCATTGGACCACAGCGCCCCACTATATCAGGAACACGTTTATTTAATTTTATAAATGGCTGTAGATGCAAGTGACTCACGTACCAAAATGTGCAGAAGAGGCACATGCCTTTGCCTTCATCCTGCTCTTATCAAAGTCAATTTGTTTGGTGGATGGGTGGTCTGCACATTTGCCTGTTTAGAGAGATCATCATGAACACAAATCACTCCGTGTCTATAATTGGCTGTTTCAATTGGGTTGATACTTGGTATGCACATAGACAGGGACATGGTATAGAAAAAAAATTGATGTGACATTGTGATGATGTCATTGGGTGCCGTGTAACATTACATTAATGGTGCATTACATGAAGCTTAATATATATTTAAGCACAGGCCAAATGGGTTGAAACTTCGTATGAACCTAGACAGGGATGTGTTTATATAGATGAACATTGATGTTATATCATGATGATGTCATCAGGTGTCAAGCAACATTACTTTAAAGGTGCATTTTGGAAGCCCTATATCAACTGTTCTACACGTTCAATTGGGTTGATATTTAGTACGCACATAGACAGGGACATGTTATAGATAAAAATTGATGTGACATCATGATGATGTCAGCAGGTGTCATGTTGCATGTTTATCATATTAAATGTGCATTTTATGAAGCCCTATATCTAATTAACAGGAAGGTCAATTGTGCTGACACTTTCTATGTACAAAGACAGGGATATGTTATAGACATAAAAAAAAGGGAAAGTCCAGACTCATTGGAGGCGTCACTATATTTTTGGAACCTGATCGTCTTATGATAACGTCATTTATATAGGCCTAGACCTTTTAGCTCCATTTTGCAACCAAAGACTAGGCCTACATGTATAAATCGTCAAACACTGACAACGGTTTATGAAAAATGATGCAGTTTGAAAGTTTGCAAATTTAAAGAGTACGCAAGTGGAAATTGCTGCTTGACAATATTAGACTGCCCAAAACGAACGGCAGGGAATATCGATCACACAGTGCTTGTACGAATGGGAGCACCCAAAAATGAATAACCTGTGTTTTGTTCCGGCACTGTGCAGTCAATAGGGCCAACTATGGGCGCGTGTGTTTTTAGCAATTTCTCAATCTTTAAAATAAAATCTTTTCAAACAGCATAATTTTTCACAAACCATTGTCAATCTTGGACTATTTACAGTCTTTGGTAGCAATGGGGTATCAAAATGTAGCAAACAAAATTAAAAAAAGGTCTATATAAATGACTTCATCATTAAACGATCAGATTCAAAATGACAACCCCTCCAATGAGTGTGGACTTTTGTTGTTGCGGTGTTTAGATGGAAATTGACATTGCGTCATGGTGACGTCATTGGGCGTAATGTTACATCATATTAAAGGTGAATCATATGAAGCCTTATATCGATTTAACCACAAGGCCAATTCTACTGAATTTTGCCCACGAATATCCATGACAAAATACCTGATTAAATCTCAATGCTAAAAAAACACACCATAGGCCTAGGCCCCTCCCCCCTCAAATAATTTGTAAAGAGTGTCCTTTTTTTATAAGAAGTGCCCTTGTTTTCTGAACAAGTACCCGTTTTTAAAAGAAGTGGTGCCCTTTTTTGTGTTCCGGTTGTGTTGGGTGCCTGTTTTTAAAAATTCATGCATGTATCGCCCTGAAAAGCACCATATATTGTCCATTTGTGTGCATAATCATCGGTTTTGAACCGCGCCCCCAAAGAGAGTTGGTACCAGGCTGGTACCAACTATATCTATAGGGGCGCGGTAAAAAAAAAAAAACCAAAAAAAAAACACCACAATTCAGGAAAGTTTATTTGAAGACTCGTACAGAATTCCAGAGATTATAGAAATCCTGTTTCAGTTATATTTTTGTATTTCAATTAAAGTAGACAATGTGTTCAATGTATGTAAGTACACCGTGAGGGGATCTCCAGTTCACAATCACTGCTTTCTGGAGACCTCCTCCACTTATTGTTCAATGATAGTTTCATAATTACATGTACTGTAATTTCCTATGAAGTGAATTAGTGGAAATAAATGAACTCAATGCATGTGATCCATTACAAGAACCATCGGCAAAGATGTAGGACGAGAAAAAATCTTGTGAACCGTATCGATTTGTTAACTGTATTTTGTCAAATGTTACGGATGTCAATCTAGTTACCTGCAGCACATGTGCATGTGTCTCCTTCGCAGATTGTACTCAACATATCAGAGCCCAACTGAGGATGGATAAACTTCACGCATTCCACAGCTGTGCAAGAGAAAAGGTTATAGATTAGTGAATTGATTAGAAATCATCACCTTATGTCAGTTGAGCTGCTTAAGAGCTACTTCCTTTTAAATCACATCCAAATACACGAAGGGATAATTCTTGTTTTATCAACATCACTAATAAACTAAAACAAAGGAAGAGTTGCAATGATTGGAGTTGGTAACACCACTTGAGTCCGACTGGAGCCACAATTTTTGGTAACTCAACTTACTTGACTTGCACAGGCAATTGACTCAACTCGACTTGAGTCACTGCAAGCATGACTTAATATGACACAAGTATTTTAGACAAAGACTCAACTCGACTCATTAGCACTTTAGATGATAGAAAAAAAAAAAAACTTATCTTGAATTGTACATAATGGCAAATATCGTCACCATCACTAACAGTGACACTAACATCGAAAAATTAATTTTTGAGATTTCGATATTTTTTCCTAAGTTTTTTATTAATTACACATAATCTATCACTATAAGAAGTTACTATACACAGAGTTAATTAGTTTTGCCGAAATATTAATTAACATTAATTAACGTTTGCAACTTAATGGGTCAAAACCAAAAAATGCGTTTTCAGGAAGGGTACTATACCATTCTTCCGCATGTAAACTGCCTTCACACTATGCGTCAAAAACCAGTTTTGCATTTTCACAAAGTAACACAAATGTCACGTGATATGCGCGATTCACTTCTGGCATTTTCACGAAGTAGTGTTAAGCCCATAGCTAATACACATGGTTAGCGTCACTTCGTGAAAACTCAAACACAGTGAACTTATGGTTAATTAGTTTGATAACTCGTTAACAGTTATTTTGTTCAATAAAAATCATACATTAATATGTCATTCAAGATCCAAGCTTTCAAACAGTGCGAAAAAATATAAATTTTGAGGCTAAAACGATATTCAGATAACCGTTTCAAAACATTGTCAACTTAAATCGCTTGCTGTGTCGAAACACACATTTTTCACTTTGGGGAGGTTAAGGTCAATTCGTGATGACGGTGATGATATGAGCATGCCAGATTCCTTTAACTACAATTATTACTAAGAAAAAAGTCTCAGTTTGTAATATCAGATATTAGAAATAATTAGCACAAGTATTCTTCCCTTCCACTCAACTTGATTCACGCACTCTTTGTTACATAATATATGGCTCAACTCATGTGATCTTGATGGTGATCAAGTCATCAATGCCTATGACTCGTCTTGAAATCTAAATTTCAGGGACAACTGACAACACTGTTAATGCAATGAACGCCAAGGAAAAATTGGACTTACTAGGGTTATAGTAGTCATACACACGGACAGCCACTGGCTGGGCCTTTCCAACACTAAACACACGCTGAGCGTTGAAGTTGATAACAGTGTACTCCTCGGTGATCTGTAATAAAATAAGCTAATCTTATTTGAAGGAACCTTCCTAAATCCAATGAAATCCAAGACTATGAAGTGCCTAACCCAACCCTGTCAATTGTGACACAGTACAATAGGTGCAAAAGTCTTTATATGGAACCTGCAACAACCAAGAGTCAATTTTGATGAGACCGAATGAATAAGAGCTAGCTGCCCAATGCTTTTGCCATGACTGCTGTATCCCGTTACAGCTGGAAAATCTGGGGCAGTTTGGGCTCGGTTTTTGACCTTGCTACATTAATAGGCAGTTGTCTCTTTGAAAGTATTCATTGCATATTGTTGCACTATGCATTGTTTTACCCATGAAGGTAAGGACTATTTTGCCCAAGTTTTTGCTCCTACACAAAACCTGGACATGGCCCTTGTAGAGCAAATATAGACCAGTTGTACAGTTCTGAATTCAAAAGACAGCTTCAAAACACAAGGGTGAATTTGAATGGAATCAGGTAATTATAGTCAATTTAAAAGGAAACTCAAGAAATGTTTATAGCTGTTTGAATGTCACGTTGTCGTTCCATGTCCACCTAGAAGTGTAGTGCTAAATATAGCATTCCTTTTGCATGTTCCTTCATCTGCATAATACTGCCGAAGTTGTAAACGTCAAAAACTCACAACTGGGTCGCTTTTATCCAGGAGCCATAAAACAACTACAAATTCAGTACAGTTTGCAACCAAGTTATGATTGTCTGTGTCTCACATGCATACTCTCCATGTTGGTTTCAGCTAGTGCTGCTAATTAGTTGTGCCAAGTGTAATTATTGCCATGAGAATCCTTTTCGTGATGATTAGGGGTTGCATCCTCTGTTGCAATCTGTGTTGAAGGAATCAATATCTTTGGCTGACTAGCAAAAGATTACACTCTAAGAGCAGTGGTTAAATCTGTAGGTAAGTCTTCAAAGTGGAGCACTTAACGTTTACCTTTGTGAGATAAAACACGACTGACCGATCCGTCACTTCATAGCGCTGGATAACCCCTCCACTTTGTTCCTTGACCTGCAAATGAAAGAATATGTTTTGAAACTTCATTAAAAAAAATTGTGAGGAAGAAAGTTCTTTTAAAGATGTTTCTTTAAATGCTAGACAATTAAAAAAAGTTATCAAACCTAAAAAAGTAAGTTGGGCTGATAAAAAAGATGATTCTCTGATGTCTAAAATACCTACAATATTAATTTCAGACAAGCTCTATCACACCATATTAAAGGCAAAATTTTAAATACCATGTGCGCTTTGCCTCCTACTGAAGAAAATTTCCCCAAATGCACAGAATCAACTTCTCTAAATGTTCAAAATCAAAGAATAACATGCACTGTACCATCAACTTTTTAATTCTTTGTTTAAAAGAATTGAAAACATTGCTCTTACTTATGTAGTTATGCATTGTCCTTTTAGCCAAATGAGCCACTTACATCGTCTAGTTCTCTTTTCTTGGGTTTAAAGCCGGTGTACAATCCCACATCCACAATGGCCATCCCTGTTTCTTCTCCTCGCAAGTACCTAATAGATAGCAGAGTGCAATTACAATTATTGATCAATACATGGGAATCAACACTTCCGTGAACATTGACTAAGTTAGATGTTTAAGAACAAAGATTTTTTCTTAATAATTGGCACAATTTCAAATTCATCAGTTGTGTGCTGTTTGTATCATCTCACAATCATAACAAAGTCAGCCTGGTACACAAATTATACTATATAATGAATCCATGACAGGCATGCAAAAGAATATTTCTTTTTGTATGATATTCAGGAACAAATCTTCAATTAAAGAGAATTGTATTAAATTACAACAAGGGATGATGGGGAAACAAGGTATGGTATTACAGCAGGGCACAATTCTATGGCTCGATTAACCATGGAATTCCACGCTTACACAAGCATTCCGTGCTTAGAGCGATAGCAAAGAATCCTTAACTACAAGATGTACACATGTGCACAAGCAAATAATTCCTTGCTAACGTGTGTAATATGCTCATCATAAGCACAGAATTTTCTGCTACAGTTTTTCAGGAAGTTCTTATCTACTAATTAGTGACATTGCCCAGTAAAGTGGAACACCGCTATACCAAACATCATCCTTGGCTCCCAGCTTTTGTGAACAAAACATATCCAACACTGTTCTTAAAAGAAAAAACTCTTTAAGAGTAAACAAGGCCCATGCTTAAATCAGACTTGAACTGAATGTCTGATAAAAATTTGTAAGAATATTCAAATCAAAAGATATGAAAAGAGGGCACTTTGTAGTGAACAGAGGCTATATTAAATAGCGGCGGCTCGCTATAATGACATTTTGGGGGGGCAGATCCCACGATGTTCATTATAGCGGCGTTCCACTGTATTTTCCATTCATTCGTTGATGCAAAAATACCTGACTTTGATGTCATAATTGAAGTGGTACTCATTGCCTGAACCCCCTGCACGCCCCCTCACTGGTGACTCATTGGCATCACCAATGCTCCCATCGCTATCTTCAAGGCCACTTCCTCTTTCCATGGCATTGCGCTGTATCCTCCCCACCCTGGACCTGCTGTCTCCATCTCCTGGGATGTTACCCCCATCTCCGTTGGAGCCACCATCTCCTGACTTGCCCTCTTTACCGTTTATGGTAAGGTCAAAGTCACATTTCCTATAGTCTGGCTCTGGGATGTGGTAGTTGGATTCAAACTGGGGAAGAATCAACCATGAATTACAGGCAAAACCCAATCATAAAACTTTCGTGGGTGGATCCAGGGCGATCTGCAAATCACCCGTTTAACGCTGAATTGTATATACACTACCAGCACCACACTCGCTGTTGAAAATGTGCACAGATCCTCACTTTCTTAAACCAGTGCCCAATTTCATGAGTAGGTTGCATACCCTGATGTTGTTGGGCAAAGAGTTAGACAAGACACTGACATTCTAATTTGATTATTAAAGGAAGTGAAAAAGATTGATATACTACTTACTTTCACTTGACCCATGCCAGCTCCCTGTGAGTCGAAGGACACAATGAACTGCGATGTCGACTCTGGAATCTGAAAGTAAAAATAAATGTCATAGATGTCGCTATGTTTCTATGGCACAATGCACAAAAGCATCATAAATAAAGTAATTACAATCTGCCAAAAACATAGAGGAAGTGTCTTCTTCCTTTCAAAAATATCAACCAAAGACCTTCTCCTGACAAGAAAACATTTTTTTTTATACAATAACTGATTGTTCACAATCTTTATAAATATTTCAGATAAAACTATGATTTTTTTTAACACATGCTGATTCGTGATCATTGACAACTGTTCTTCAGTGAAGGTAATAATTGTAATTGTTATACCGTGTGCTTGGATACTGTAATTTCATTGATCTAGAACAGCCTGTGTTACAACTGATAATGTAGTAACCAACCGATAACGTATCACCAACCGATAATGTATCACAAATTGACCGATATTGTACCACTAACCGATAATGTACCAAAAATTGACTGATAGTGTAGTAAAATTTGTATCCGATAATGTATCACGTGTCGACGGATAATGTAACTACAAAATAAGTGTATCCGATAATGTATCACCACGGAACGGATACTGTATCAACCGATAATGTATCAAAAATCAACCGATAATGTATCAGTATTGGGAAAAGGTGGAAATATTGCACATTAATTAAAGTCAAATAAGTGCCTTTACTATGATAAGTCCCCACTCGAGAAAGTTTATCATTAAGAATATTTTTTTTTTCATTTGGGAGGTAGGGAGTTGCTCTGGTTTGGAGACGCTCTACTTCCAAGTGGGCCTAGGCTAGTGGCATATCCAGCTTTTGATGTCAATGGGGGGGGGGGGGGGTAACCGCACTCGCACATCCGCGCCGAAATGTGGACAAGTTCTTTTCTCCGGACACTTGGCCTCCATATGGGCTCCGTGCTGCGACACAAGAGGGCGCATTTTACCACTTTTGAGAGCACCATGGACGTACGGGACCATTGATCCCCGTATGGAGATCAATGGACGGGACACAGCATGTGCGTACTGTACTGTACTGGTTCGCGCGCAAAGTTCCACACCACTTCCAGAATGTGCCAGAATGTGGCTATTACATAGCAGCAGCGTCTTCGCATGAGCGCCAGGCAACGTCGGCGTGCGCAAACGTTCAATTTAACTTGCGATCAACCTCGTCCCCAGGGTGTCGAGCAGTACGCGCCCACCACTACCTGCTCTTTCACCCTGGTATTGGATCATTTGCATGTGCAAGATTTTTGCAGACGTATGCAAATGAGGAACAGTCTGGTGCCTGGATATGCGTTACACATTAGCGTTTGTTTTTGTATGCGGTGTCTGGGGTAAAAACAGAGTCAATTCGTAGCAGCGCGAGCACGACGAGAGTTACGAAAACACGATTTTTGAAATCAAACTGTTACGATCTTATCGAGACAACATGCAGTATCATATTTCATATTAATATGAGCAAATTGGAAAGGAAATTAGTATTTTCGAGAAGGCGTGGACGAATGATCGCGAAAACACGTACTGCACGTTGTGAATAATAGCACCAAGTACACGATAAAAATCCATTACTAGCCAATTGCGGTATCCAATCATGATACAGGAAGAAAGTTTCCTATCCAGGGTTTACTATTGGAAACGCGGTTGGAAATAAAGTAAGCACTGGGGACGAGGTTGACTTGCGATGGTCTCCCAGACTATTTCCTCCCCCAATAACTTTGCATCATTCAAAATACGCGCTGTGCATGAACCGGGAACACATACGAGTGGCGAGGCATGTGTATAGCAAAACAACCATCTGAAATGATCATGTAACTTGAGCTGTCACAAAAGATACAATGTAACAAGTTTACCGGATTTAGGGGGGGGGGTGGGTCCCCCAGCTGTGTCCCAAAACAAATTGCATACAAATTCCTTAAAAATATATTGCACCCCCCCCCCCTGCTGTGACACCCCCCAAAAAATTACTGGTATAATGTCCGTCTGTTCAAAATACGGACGGAGGCAGCTTAGATAGGGGGTATTTTTACACCATTCTGTAATCCAGTGTTAATAATTGTCAAATTTGAACAGCGTCCCCTATTGAAATATGATACCCCCTTCCCCAAGTTTTTGTTTTAACGGAGGCCAAGTGTCCGAAAAACAAAACTTGTGTACATTTTCAGATTGTTTTGCTGATGAACCCCCCCCCCCCCCGCGAAAATTCCTGGATCCGCCCCTGCAACAGTAGCGTAAATCTGTGCTTGGGACTTAGGGATGGGGGATGGCTAAAAAAAAAAGAAGTCCTGGCCGTGAAATACAAACGGGGGACCTTGCTGGAGACCACATGACACTGGGGGCACTGTTCATGATACAGACGTCCCAGCGCATTTCAAGCTATTTGTATTTTTTTCTCCCTTTCTCAGTACTATTTAATACATTTCGTCGGTTGGAAAGTTTGAAAAATACCTCAAAATCTGCCCTTTTTCTCTAAATACAAAATAATGGGGGTGGTGGTGATCAACTAGCCCAGACCCCCCTCCCTGGTCAAAACGTGGGGCGGGATAATCGGACATAAAACAAACATTTGTGTTCACCTTTTCCCCATACTGATACATTATCGCTTGATTTTTGATACATTATCGGTTGATACAGTATCCGTTCCGTGGTGATACATTATCAGATACACTTATTTTGCAGTTACATTATCCGTCGACACGTGATACATTATCGGATACAAATTTTACTTCACTATCAGTCAATTTTTGGTACATTATCGGTTAGTGATACAATATCGGTCAATTTGTGATACATTATCGGTTGGTGATACATTATCGGTTGGTGATACGTTATCGGTTGGTTACTACATTATCGGTTGTAACAGCCTGTCTGTAAAACTAATAGTTTACTTCACATACATGCTGCATTACATATAAATTACCTCATGTACACTGCCTTGCATACAAATTACATCTGTATTGCACGCGTGCGTATGACCAGCCCGTGCACCTCGTGACTATAGAGCTGCAATCGCTCAGTCTTACACCCGGCAGGAAAACTTGCAGTTATCAAAGGTTACATTGCAGTGATTTCATGTATTTCTTGCATAGTAAGTAGGTTTTGAGATGACGTATGAAAAGCCACAAGTCCTGAATTGCCTGAGGGTTGGTAATGCTATTGCAGTTGAAAAAGTATGAGCTACATATATCAGCTATACAAATATCAAGTTGCTGAAGTACTGAAAGAAAGAAAAGACTGGGGCTGGACATCATTCTGAACATGGAGGCACTGCTCAAGGCAGATGAGACTGGATACCATCTGATACAAGGTGAAGCTGTATTAATGCTGGTATATTAAGAAACCCGTTTGAAAGAACTATTTATTACTTGCCACAGGCAATGAGCTTCAGACACTCAAAATGTCTTTCATGAATTTTAGAAAACCTTCATTCTTTTTTAACCATACAAGCAGAGTATTTTCTGTTGTGCGTGGATGTAAACTGGAAATGACAGAACAATGTTATCCAGCAAAACAAATCAGGTACAGCATTTAAACAAACTGTACCAACATCTGTTCAGTGAAAATACTGACACTTTTTTTAACAGAAATTGTTCTAATTTCTTACATTTGGTATCTCTTTGAACACTTACAAACTACAGAGAATTCCATTCAATTTATTTGTGTAATGGTTCAGCAAAAACAAATTACAGGCGCTGTCATTATTAATTATATATCTATATGTACATGTTTCAACAAAACAGACATCAACTTACAGGGATTGGGGAGTGTTGCCGGACGATGGCATTGTGAGGTTTCAGCAAATATCGCTCTTCAAAGGAACTCTCTGCGCAGGTCACATGACAGTTGATATCAACAGTAGTTTGGTCTGTTTGTATGGCATATTCAGACAAGGCCTGAAGAGCTACAACTGTGTCCTGAAAAAAGGAGGAAGAAGAATCAGTTTTTAAAGCTCCAATGCTTTACATGCTACTCTTACTGCTCAAGAAAAAGGAACAAAACTAAGGCCTCACTTACCAAATGTTGCCATTGTCATCATGCTGGACTTTTTTTCCATGAAATTTTGATGAACTTTATTTTGTAAAGTATTGTGCATTCAGTTAATTGCTTCTTGAATCAAGTACAACATTTAAGTTCTACCACGTGTAGCAGAACTTCTTTAGGTGATAGGCTTTTCAATACACTGCCCTTTCTCTTGGAACAAGTTAGGATCCAGGAATGTTCGCCGTCAGATTTTTTTTAATCAGTAAATCAGTGCTGAAAGGTAGACAAGTTTTTTCTCCGGACATTTGGCCTTTGTTAAATCAACAAGTGGAGAGGGGGGGGGGGGGAAGCGGACCATCTTCCAATGGGGGCGCTGTTCAAATCCAACGATCATGCACACTATCGCACAGAGTGCAAATACCCCAATTCCATTCAAATAACCAGTTAAAGTCACAAGTCAAAGTTTATTTGATACTTGAATAGTAGGCCTGGGTGATAGTGGATTTTTCTACTCAAGTTCTAGCAAAGCAATAACTTGCAAGTAGTCAAGTACTCACGAGTAGTTAACTGATTCCCATAAAAGCAGGAAACTGACATAGTATGACGGGAAGCACCTACAAGCAAATAGCATGCAAGTCACATCACATTCTTCTGCACTGAGATATCCTTACTATGCCAAGTTTTGGTTATTTACTTGAATTTCTTTCTGGGACGAATGAAATCCTATGGAGAGACAGGTGGAGGGAGTGACTCCCTGTTTGCAGGGGAGGCATTAAGCCGTCAACCCTCAACCCTAAATTGCTACTCGTCAGTACCTGCTTCTGCTCGTGCCAGGACGAGTTCTCAAGTAGATGAAAAACCACGAGCAGAACAATGAGTAGCATAAACTACTCGCGAGTACTGAAGTAATCAAGTGACTCGCCCAGCGGTATTGATTAGCATTCCTTGATCCTGTAAGAGATGACTAGTGATTGACTTATGATGACTTGTAGGGACTTATGGCTACAACTCTGGGAAGCAGTAGTTAAAGTCATGTGGCAGCCCATTTAATTTCTTACGCAATGCGTGTGTAGCTGCCAAGGTTTAAAATATCTTGGCCAAATTAAAAAAAAACATCCAGATACAAATTTTACAATGACAAATAAGAGCTTTACACACAATGAGCAAATAATGGAAAAATCCAGGCAACAAAACCTGAGTAAACACATTTTGTACGTGTATGTCTGGAATAGTTAACTCTGTTCAAATGAGGAAATTAGTGTTCCTTGAACAATGCCTGGTAGCTTTGCATACAGCAAAGTGAATATTATATCAGTTCCAAAAGGCACACACTGGAGAAATCCCGCCTCACAAACGAACAAGTATTTTACACCAAACTCCCAGCAGGCTTACAATTGAGAACACTGGTAACAGGCTTACCTGTGTGGACACGAAGCCACCTTCATAGTTCTCCTGGTTGGTCAGCCAGTTCACGATGGCGTGAGTGTACTGGATTTGGCCTACCTTCAGTAATGCCAGCACTGCGTAGCTAGTGGTTTCTACCTCAATGGCTTTAGGCCGG